>JBBBDQ010000927.1:362500-550000 GCA_037127315.1 Ascarosepion bandense | reverse complement strand
TATAAGAGAAGAAGAAAGAAGAAAGAAGGAATCTATAACACTGGGATTAGTATTAAGTTTAAATTAAATTAAATTTTTTTTTAATCGTTTCGCCCCATGAAAGGCGGTAACGCCACTGTTGTGCAGGGAACTACATAAGAGTAAAAGATTAAATAGGAGGAGAGTAAAGAGAAAGACGAACCAGTTATAGGGGGTGTCAGAGAAAGTAGCAAGAGAAGGATGTGAATACCAGTGTGATGACATTTGCAGATATAGAGAAAAAAAGATATACAGGGTTATGTAGAAAGAACTAGAGTAATTAAGAGATGGGTATTGACATTGCATTTAAATTCCTGGAGGTTATAGCCGTCAGGAAAGCAAGAATATGGAAGTGAGTTCCACAGGCGGGAAGTGCGAAAGAAGAAGCTGCAGAAGTAGAATTGTAGTCTGCATCTGGTCAATCTAACTGTGAATGGGTGGGACCCAGTTGCCATCCTTGTTGCACGAGTAAACTCATGTGGCAGGGGCACCAGTATCTTAAGTTGGTCGGAGCAGAATCCATGAAAATATCTATAGAACAGACAAAGGGAAGCCACATCCCGTCGGTGAGAAAGCGGCAGGAGTCGAGCCGCATGTCAGTAACAATCAAATTATTGATTTTCCTTTGGAGCCTGTCAAGAACACTGAGATGAACTGCAGGGGCACCTGACCATATATGACAGCACTATTCCATGCACAGTCGGAGGGTTGATTTGTATCTGTGCAGGATGGATTCAGGCAGAAAAAATATCCTGGCCCGACACATTGAACCAACCTTCCTAGCAGTGAATTTGGCTATTGATTCAATGTACACTTGAGATCGGAAGATTCAAATTAATAAAAAATTCATCGAAAATCAGAAATTAAAATTTAAAATTTAAAAATTTAGATGTATGGCGGCATTTGATTAAAAGTAACCATAATATTATATATTATTTATTATATTAAACTCTGTTAAAAAATTGTTTTTGTTTAAATATATAATAAAAGAAGGAAAATGTTATAGGCATTTTTGGATATATAAAAATAAAGTACAAATTTTAAATTTTAAGGTAGATCTCAACAAAATTCTATTTTTATAAATATATACATATACAGTTATATATATATATATATATATATATATATATGTGTGTGTGTGTGTGTGTGTGTGTGTGTGTGTATATATGCAATTATAACAAATGCAAGAAATTAGAAGGGAAAATATTTAAGTATTAGAAAAAATTCGAATTGATTTGTTGCAATCAAAGGAATATATATATATTTAGGTAAATCCCCCAAAAACCTGTTCCTAATTAATATTAAATTTTAATATTAAAAAATGATACAAGAGGAGAGCTCAATGTAATTAAAATTACAGAACTAATATAAAATAAATTTTCAACATTCAAAGTTGTTGAATTGAATTGATTCACCAATTTTGAATGTTGAAAATTTATTTTATTATATATATATATATATATATATAAAGGGGCAGGGGATATAAGGGTTAAAGTGTTGGTCTATGGGTTCTTATATTTAAATTTGTAGATTTTTAGAAAAAATAAAGAAGGCATCTATAACACTATGATTATTATTGGGTATCTAATAGGAGGGTTTAAATTAGCTTACTTAAATTTAAATTAAAATTATTGAAACTCAGAAACTAAAAGTTTAAAATTTTAAAGTTAAATTTTTTTATTTATGGCGGCATTTACTGATTAATTCCTTACGTAAATTTAAAAGTAGGTGCTGATTTGGATACCTTATTTTTTAATTTTTTCCACTAAACATAGATTACACCTATAGTAAATGTTTCTGTGGGTGCGTGCTGAGCTTATCAGTTTCCAACTATGTGGTTTAATTCTTCTTCCTTCAATTTCCAAAATCTTCGAGAAAGTTATGTTTGAAATTTTTTATTGGGGTTGGAAATGGAATGCTTATGATTATAGTTCCGTTGCTTAAATTCTCAAGGGAGATACCGATACATGTTTGGTAATTTTTTTCTGTTGTTAGTTGGTGAGATTTGGGCTTCGGAGATTACTTGGGAAAATCTACACTTGCATTCCACTGAACAGATATTTACGGATCTACACTTGCAAGCAGGTTAAATTACTGTTTTCGAGCTGGTATTATTTAAATTCTTTAAAATTTGATTGTTATGTGAATTGATAATATTTTCCATATTCGAAGAGCAGGAATAACTAATTTTAATATATTTCTATTGAAGATTTTATGTAGCTGATTGTGGCTATTGAAAAGTTTATTTATTAGTTTGGGAAAATATTTTCCTATATTAGTATTAGCTAATATACAGAATGGGGGGTGGCTTGAACTGTATTACTCTTTTTTTCTACATTTATTTAAATTTTTGGTATTAGGTAGTTCACGGTAATAGTAGGTTTACATACATTAATTTATCTTTATATCCACTCTTCTGAAGGACCTTGTAAATTTCATTATTTTCATTAAACATTTTGACGTTGGACAATAAACGGTTAATCCTAGTATTTATGATGTTGGGTACCTGTTTTATAATGGGTGATTAAAAGAGATATTAATATAACTGGGGGTATTATTTTCCTTGAGATAAGGCTGGTGGGGGCCGTCATTTAGATTAGGAGTGGTATCCAAGTATTTAACTATTTCATTGGTTAACTTTAAAGCCAAGAAAATTAAGTACTCTAATGATCTTTTTGTGGATTCTATTCGTTAAAGGCCTATTACTATTGGGGATAAACATAAGGCCATTATCACGATATAACCCAATATGTTAATGGACTAAAAAACTATTTAAGATCTCTAATATATAGATTCGTACAAGATCAGGAATCTGGGCCGAATCATATGCTTCTACAGGAACATTAGAAGTATCACTGGACTCTTTAGTACTTGTAGAATGGTCAAAGCAGCTAAAATAACTTTATATCTCTATCGTTGATTTCTACATCATTTTTAGCAAATTTAATACAATTATCTGAAAGGTCCTCGATACTGAAAAATAAAAATCTACAATGTAAAATTTAAGGAAAGTGGACAATAGATGATAATGGTGGAGTTCATTCAAAGATTGAGGGTGTAATATTGTACATTTTTTAACTTCCTGTGTATGGATATATATTTTGGGCTTCTTCCGGTATAGATTATTTTGTAACATATTTGAATTATTAAATTATTTTTTTTGACCGTTATGGATGAAGCGAGAATTTTCTCGATGAAATGGCCATTCAACGATATTGAATTTCGAAATTTTGGACTTAATTTATATATTTGGCTTTGTAAATAAATGAGACTATTTAGATCGAGCCCTCCACTTTGATCAATTTTAATATTAATAAAATTAATATTAATATGATCAGGTTTTGGGATTTTACCTATTTGCTCATTCTTTTTGGATTTAATATATATATGTGTGTGTGTTTGTGTGTGTGTGTGTGTGTGTGTGTATGTGTGTGTGTGTGTGTGTGTGTGTGTGTGTGTGTGTGTGTGTGTGGTACTATCTATTTAAGGTACTAAATCTTCCAAGAACATGCAGTGGGCCACGCTTGCTGCTAGCAAAGGTGAAATAATTGATCTCGCAATCTTCCTAATAACACAGACCCCATTCGCTACAATAAGTATTATAGTACTACTTTGGAAATAACAGAACGTTCTAGATATCTCGGAGTACTTGCAAAAATGAGTTGCACTGACGTTACAAAATAGTTTAAGCCCTGTAAAAAACAACATATTTTGGCAACAGCCATTGCAAGTAACTTGCAGACTTCAGTAGCCATTGTCGTTCTCAGTAGAAGCAAGAACATGTATCGAAAATTTTACAGATTTCTTGACATACTATACACACACACACACACACACACACACATATATATATATATATATATATATATATATATATATATATATATATATTGCTCATTTCACCCCAAGGAATGTGGGACCACCACCAGTGTGGAAGAAGGTACAGTGGGAGAAAATACTGGGTAGAGAGTCTATTAAAGAAAAGATAAAAGATGAACGTGATTCAAGAAGATAAAAGGTGCCAATTAAAGTTGCATTTACATTTTTGGAAATTATACGTAACAGGGAAACAAGTAAATGGGTGGGGATTACGAAGGCAGGAATTGCGAAAAAAGAAACTTTTAGAGTAGAAGTCCCGGTTATATTTAACTATTTAAACTGTAAAATGTGGGACCTAGATGTCAGTCTAGTAGCGTGCTTAAATTCACGTGGTCAGAGCACAAAGGCAAAAATCTTTTCAGAGCATTTGTGATGAAAATATTTATAGAAAAGAAGGATGATGGCCACAGCAAATTGGTGAGAGGATGATTGAAGTCGAGATACCAAGTCAGAACTTATATATATATATATATATATATATATATATATATATATATATATATATATTCCTTTTTATTCCTGAGGTAAATTTTTAGTCCTGTTTTGTATTGAAATGAAAAATAAAAGACTTGAAAACAGGAGTGAAAACCTTACAAGTTCGGGTGTTGCTCGACCGAGTTTTAACTCAATCTGTGTTAAACGGCTTCACCTTGCGTACTTTAGCTCTGTTACATAACAGAAAATAAATTATACAAACATTTTTTAAAAGGTTTGTTTTTCCGTACGCTTTCGGCTATACTTTCAACCATTATCAAAGACAAATTTTGTAATTCTATAATTTTATCTAAAAAAATGGAACACATACTTAAACACTCTGCATTTACATGTAAAATCTAAACTTATTTATAAATGGAACTTTGTGTGTGTGTGTGTGTGTTTCCGTTACTTATAAACTCCGAAACGGCTGAACCTATTTTCTTGAAAATTTACACAGTTGTACTATAAGCGTCTGCGCGTGTTCTTAGCTAGGTTTTGTGTCGAGGTACCCCCGATAAATATCGAAAATCGATAATCGAAAAAATCGGGTTATAGAAAGAGTGGTCCGATTTTAATCAAATTTGATACACTGAGAGACAAAAGACATAAAAAACGATATTCAGAAGTTTCAAGGTTGCAGTTCTTACAATAGTGCAGAAAATCGATAATATATATATATATATATATATATATATATATGAAATGCAAGATATTTGTGTGTGTGTCTGTTTATTTGTCTGTATGTTCTTTATACAAATGCACAATTTTTATCTGATTCTCACCAAACTTCACACAAATATTCTTTAGGCTGAGTCTGAGCTCCAGGACCATGGATTAGTTTTAAAGTTTTCATTACATCCGAGCAACGCCGGACTATACAGCTAGTATATATATATATATATATATATATATATATATATATATATATATGCGATTGGTAAATTGCAATTATTTTATTAGGTGCGATTGGTAAATTGTCGCAATTATTTTATTATTTCAAATATTCTTTAGGCTGAGTCTGAGCTCCAGGACCATGGATTAGTTTTAAAGTTTTCATTACATCCGAGCAACGCCGGACTATACTGCTAGTAATATATATCTTCGATAATGGCTAAAAGTATAGTCGAAAGAACTCGGGAAAACGAAACACTGAGACAATTTTTATATAATTTATGTTCTGAAAAGAAAAAAAATCATAAGTTCACATAAAAAATAACTAAAAAATATATCCTTAATAATTTGTTTGTCATTTTTAATGAAACCTGCATATATGTGCGTGCGCATGTGTTTTCCAAAAATGAATTCGATTTATTATCGGAACAAAAAAAAAAGCGTTCAGATATCACTTATATGAAACGCATTCATCATTTACTATGAATGTAGATTTAGACGAAAAATCTAATTCAACATTATCATTTCTACTCAAATATTAACAAGACAAACGTTTAATTTTTCACTCAAAAACAAAATCGACAAAGGTTTACTCCTTAACACAACTATTCTACTCCCTCAGCTTCTTTTCTCGCACTTCACGCCTGTGGAATTCTCTTCCATATTCTTCCTTTCCTGACGGATACTACCTCCAGGAATTTAAATACAATGTCAATACCCATCTCTTAACCACTTGACACCCTGTATATCTTTTCCTTTCTCGCTACCCTTGCAACTGTCATCACACCTGTATTCCCATCTTTCTATTTCTCCCTTCTCTGACACCCCTGTAGCTGGTTCGTCTTCCTTTTTACTCTCCTCCTATCTAAGCTTTTTCTCTTATGTAGCCCCCTACCATCTGTGGCGTTACCGGATTTATTGGGGGGAAACGATTAAAAAAATATATAATCTATTACATTTCACCCTGAAAAGTTTATATTCGACCTTAACTAACAAAATATGGTTTTATATATAGTTACATTAAACAGCTTAACCATAGAAAAATATTTGATTAGAATATACTATTTGTTATTCGTTTCTTCAAGTCCGAAATATGTTGTCTGCTATTAGTTATTTCTACTTGTCGATGTTGCACTATCGGTATCTATACTAAATTTATTTCGAGATAAAACCAGCAGTATTCTGTGTCTAAGATTAATTCTTGGATTTCTTTTATTATTTTTAGTTTCCCTTTTAATTTTTCTTCTTTTAATTTTTAATCATTTTTATTTCCAGACACGGAAAGTTGCCTAAAGAAAAACGAACATTTCTTTTTTTTGTTCAGAACGCTTTTATTTGTAGACTTTCTTAAGCAAAATGATTTTGGTCATTCTTTTTTTTTTTTTTTTTTCAATTTTTTTCCCGGTAATTCCCAAATGGAATCGACTTTACAGAAGTCGATTATGATACAACACTTACACCTGCTTTTACTTTTCCCTACAAAGAATAGCAAAGTCTAAAGAATGAAAGAATAGACGCGTTCTGTGAATACCGGAATATTATATTGAGCAAAAGGATGCATACAATAAGTACAATGGTCTTCAAAAGGTCCTATAATATTAATATTGATAAGAACAACAAAAGCGGTACTGTAAACGTTCATAATAATAATAATAATAATAATAATAATAATAATAATGATATTAATAATGATAATAATAATAATCGCGGTGCGTAGACATAGTGGGTAACGGACGAATAAAATCGATGTTTATTCTTTTCTTAATGTCTCAGTCATTTTTTTATTCTCTTCATTTAAATATGACTTCCTTCTATTTCAAATTAATCTTTTTGAGAGTCAGACATTTTCTTTTAAGTCCATCCGTCATTTCTTTAGCTTCTAGACAGCGATTTTTCAGTGCGTGATTTTCTACAGTTTGTTGTTTTTATCTCTGTTATTTTCATGCGTCTTTTCTCGTTTATTTAAAGCCTAATTCTCCAACGAAAAAAAAAATCAAATCAACAGATTATGCACACGTAGGATTGGACAGCCTTTAGAAAAAGTCTAAAATTTAAGTAGCTTCATAAATACCATCTATATATGTATGACTAGCAGTATAGCCCGGCGTTCCTTGGGTGTAATGAAAGCTTTAAAAATAATCCATATTCCTGGAGCTCAGACTCTTTGGATGTTGGCACGAAAGACTAAAAAGCAATAGTTGTTTCCAGTTAAGGCGAAACCATAGACTTAAAGAAAAATGAATGGATGTAAGTCAAATTTTGGTTTCCCAGTATCGATATCGAATAAGATTTTTTTCGTCGTAAACTGAATTTTGAAAGTTAAATAAGTCCTCTGAGTAAATGGTATCATGGATGAGACTAAGAACTACAATTATACCTACTTAGAGCCAAACCCGAAACAAAAATTAAATAAATGGCTGACAAAAATACAGACATACAAGCAGATAAACAGACACACACAAACATCTTGCCTTTTATATATACATATTATCGATGATCTGCACTATTGTAAGAACTGCAACCTTGAAACTTCTGAATATCGTTTCTTATGTCTTTGTCTATGAGTGTATCAAATTTGATTAAAATCGGACCACTCCTTCGATAACCTGATTTTTTCGATTATTGATGTTCGATATTTATCGGGAGTACCTCTACACAAAACCTAGCTAAGAACACTCGCAGACGCTTATAGTACAACTGTCTAAATTTTCAAGAAAATCGATTCAGCCGTTTCAGAGTCTATAGTTAACGGACACACACACAGACACACACACACACACACACACACACACACACACACACACAGACAAAGTTCCATTTATAAATGAGTTTAGGTAGATATACATGTATAGTATACATACTGAATTATAATTTCTAGAATATTCCTTAACGGGACCAACAATTAGCATGAATGTTTGGGGTCGCCGAACCTGGAAATTAACAATGATGATCGTGATGACTCCACTCAGGAGAAAACTTAAAAAAAATAAAAAAATGAAGAAATCTTAACTCTGTCAAAGCATGCACACTTTTCTTTATCACTTTACCGTTTCTATTCAGAATGGTGGGCAGTCATAGCAATTTATGACTTTCTCTCCCTTGTAGCTCTAAGCAATACGGGATTATGGTACCACTGAACGATTGCCTGGTTTGATCCAATCTTTCCTATCCAATCGCATAATGAAGGTCGTCTTCAAAGGGCATGTCTCCACATCACACCACACGAACGCTGGCGTCCCTCAAGGCTCTATCCTAGGCCCGACGCACTTTCTGATCTTCATAAATTATCTCCCTGACGTGATCAAATCCTAAGTAGGCATCTACGCTGATGACATCACCATTTAATCACGCATCAGATAGAAATTTGGTGAGGTGGACAAACAGAACCTCGCTGCTGATTTTGAGAAAAACCTCCAATCTGTGGTAGACTTGGGTAAGAAATGGCTTGTAAATTTCAATGGTTCAAAAACAATGCTGCTATCTTTCAACTATCACAGGTAGTCTTCCCCTAAGCTCCGACCAAGCGAGTCTCTCTGAAAGCAAAATACTGCGCCTCCTCATCCTCACCCTCTCTTCCGACTTCACGTGAAACCATTACATTGAATAAATATCTACATCCACTGCTAGAAAGACTGGGTCAATGTGTCGGGCAAGGAAATTTTTTCCGCCTGAGTCCATCTTGCACATATACAAATCAACCATCCGACCGTGCATAGAATAGTGCTGTCATATCTAGTCGAGCACTCCTGCTGCTCATCTCAGGGTTCTGGACAGGCTCTAAATGAGAATCTGTAATGTGATCAGTCCAGACTTGGCAGCTCGACTCCAGCCACTTTCTCACCGGCGGGATGTGGCTTCCCTCTGTCTCTTGTACAAATATTTTCATGGTTCCTGTTCCGACGAGTTTAGCTCACTGGTGCTCCTCCACAAAAATTTACTCGAGCAACCAGACTGGCAACAAGATCCACCCTTTTGCAGTTAAACCTACCAAATGCAGCCGATAATTCATTTCAATCAGCTTCGTTTCTCGCACTTCCCGCCTGTGGAACTCCCTTCCGTGTACTTGCTTTCCTGATGCCTACAACCTCCAAGAATTTAAATGCGTCCTTTCTACATCTCTCCGTGTAATTTCTTCTTTTCCTTTCTCACTCTACCTTCGCAGTTGTCATTCCCGTCCTTCTTTTGCCCTTCTCGGACACCCCTGGTTCGTCTTTCTCTTTGCCCTCCTCTTGCTTGAACTTTTACTCTCATATGTATTCCTCTGCTCATCAGTAACGTTACCGCTTTGCTTGGGGTGAAACGATAAAAAAAAAACATGTTTACACAAATTCATTACTCGATAATTACTCCTTTTCATCCCGCCTTAAATATGTCCTTTGCGTCTTGAATTTTCCAAGCATTTTTCTTTATTATGTTGATGTACAGATGGTGTAATGGATAGTGGCTCAGAATGAGAAGTCGGGAAGCAGAGTTCGAATTTTAGGGAGCTTTTTTTTACATTCATTTACGCGCGAAAATATTTGGGGAAGGTAGGAAACTATTGCATCATCTAACAGCTACGGTTTAAATAGTAATAATTGTATCTGAAAAAAGTTTGTTATCCTCAACGAATTGTTAATTGTAATATTCATTTGAAAAAGAAAGTCTTATTCTTACAATCCCGAATATGTTTAAGCTTAAATTAACTTACAGTGGTTGATAAACCGTAAAAAAGTAACAAATAAACCAATCAATTCTTCATTATACGTTATATTTTTTTTCTTTTAGTTACCATTTTCTTTCATTTGATTGAAAAATGAAATCAATTCATGAGTTCGAGTCTCTCTATCTTTATCTGTGTGGAAATTGACCAGTTTCGCTGTACTTGATAAAAAAAGCACAAAGAGTTTAAACAATGATAGAAATCGCTCGGAGTCGCAAAAAAGAATGTCAATAAAATGAAGGAATAGAAATTAAATATAGAAAAAGAGAGAGCCTCAATGATTAAAAATAAATATTTCATCATGTCGGTATCGGCGCCCGTTCACATCCTATCATCGTGATCATCATCCTCTCTCCTGTTTCCCTTTCGCTTTTCTGGTAGCAGTTATTTTGTAGGCCCAGTCTACTCACGAAGAAAATATAACATCATCGCTAAACTTGCTGAAGGGTCGCACAAAGCGATGTCAAAGAGAGTTTGATGTGGCCCATTGCATGAATTCGATTTTGGTGGACAACTCTGCGCAACGGAGAAACCGACACACTCGTCCATAAGCGCCAACCTCGCGGCTCAATGGGGATTGAAATTATGTAAAACTTTGTCTATTTCACCGTTGGCGTTTTCGGGGGTTATTCGCGTTCATTCCTGTCTCTCCTCCTAACACCTTCCCGCCATGGTGACTCTACAAAAATTGAAACTCCAAGCGGATCTTTTGGACATGTAAGTCATCTACCATGAAAAGGAACAACCACATATATTTATTACATATATAAAACACGTTGCGTCGAGGAGCTCCGACATCATAATTTAATATCTTGATCAATGAGTGAATTAAAAGGTGCGACTAGATTGGCATCTATGTCCCACCCTATAGCTGAATGTAGTCGCCACTTTTATTAGAACAGTTTCTTTTCTCGCATTTCCCACCAGTTGAACTCTCGTCCGTTTACTTCGTTCACTAATCACTACAATCTTCAAAACTTTAAATGCAACATCAATCACCAACTTCATTCTTATTGGATCCTGTTCGTCTTTTTTTTATTATTTTCATCAACCCTACCTAAGTTCAGTCTTCGCTTTTAGTCCCTGTAACCTCCTCAGCAAGTCGATCTTCATAGCACTGTCTAAGAAGCCAGTTGCAAACGAGTGCGAACTCCATCGAACAATTAGTTTCATGAGCCACATTACAAAACTGATCGTCCGAATCCTGATGACCAGAGCGAGAAGTAGAATCAGGTTAGAGATAGGACAAGATCAGTGCGGGTCTGTCAAGGACACTGGAACAAGGAACGCCATATTTATGATTAGGATGCTCTCCGAAATGGCAATACACATGAAGAAGGACTTGTACCTATGTTTTATCAATTATGCAAAGGCATTCGACAAAATGCCCCACAAAGAATTGATGGAGATGCTTAGCAGCCTCGACATATTTGGGAAAGCAGCAAGCCGCCTGTATACGGACAGGTAACTAATTCAGCAGATATACAAAGATAGAAAGGATGTATCATTTCACCGGATCTATTCAACTTGTACAGCAAGACTATTCTGAGGACACTAGATGTTATTCCAAGATTTGTCATCGGAGGCCATAAGTTACACAGATGATACAGTGCTGATAGTAGACACAGAACTGAAACTCCAAGAACACTTACAGAAGGTAGCTGAAGAGAGTGACAAGAATAGACTACAAATAAAAGCAAGAAAACCGAACACATAGTCATCAGCAAAAAGAGCAGCCCAAATACAGGTGAGGGGTACTAAAATCATATAGGTACAAAAATTTAAATACGTGGGAACTGTTCTAACAGAAGACGGAAAATGCGAAACAGAGATCCGAAGAGGAATTGGCATGGCGAAAGACGCGTTCCAGAAGTTCATTACAGTATTAAGAGACAGGAAAATTTCGCTAGAAACAAAAAAGAGAAAAGGTTGCTTTGTGTTGTCAGTTCTTCAATATGCCAGTGAATGCTAGACAATATCATCAAAGATGAAGAAAAACTTAAAGCAATTGAAATGTGGTTCTACAGAAGAATGCTGCGGATATCATGGATCGAGCATGTGAGCAATGATGAGGTTTTGGAAAGGATGGAACGAAAAGGAAATTAATATGCAATGAGGAAGGAGGGCTTGGAGAACCTGATAATAACAGGCCAGATAGAGGGAAAAAAGAGGCAGGGGAAAGCAGCGGATAACATATTTGAAGGGCCTGATCAGGTGGATGACAGAACGGAGGTTGTGTGGTGTAATAGGAGAAAGCGTGCTAAGAGCCAATAGGGATAGAGAGACGTGGAAAGCCATGATCGCCTACGTCCTGAAAAGAAAAGAGCGCGTAGAAGAAGAAGAAGAAGAAGAAGAAGAAGAAGAAGAAGAAGAAACCCCTACGTACTATTAACATTCTCGCTTTGCTTGAAGTGAAATGATAAAAAAGTCTCGTTTAAATGATCACAGATTTTAACAGCATGTGTAGAGATAAATCTCAAATCTATGCTTATTTTTTTCTTTCCATGTATTCTTCTTCATGTGCCGTGTCCCTTCAGGGCGTAGGTGATCATGGACTTCCACTTGGCTCTGTCTTTTGTCGCTTTCAATATTTTTCTCTTAGTATCTCTTTTAAACCCAGCTCCACCATCCATTTGCTCAGACCTAACAAGTACTTCTCGCGCTGTTTTCCCCTGTCTCTCCTTCCCTTTATCTGAGCTGTGTGCATTAAATTCTCCAGGCTCTCCTTGCTCATTTTGTGTCTCTTCTTTATATTAAGTATGAGTTTTCTTCTCGTTTGCATTCTTTCCAACACCTCATCGTTGCACATGTGCTTCGTCCATGGTGTCCTCAGCATCCTTCTATAAAACCACATTTCTGCTGCCTCAAGCCTCTCCTTCATCCTTGATGCGATCGTCCAACATTCGTTTTCATACAAAATGACAATTATTACATAGCAATCCAGCACCCTTTTCTCTGTTTCTAATGAGATTTTCTTGAATTTTAGTACTCGGGTTAGCTTCTGAAATGCGTCTTTGGTCATGCCAACGCGTCTTCGAATACCCACGTTACACTTTCAATCCTCTGTCAAAACACTTCCCAGGTATTTGAATTTTTTTCTTTGTTTTATTTTAGTTTCTCCGACTTCTAGTTGGCATATTGGGCTCCTCTGTTTGCTGATGACCATAAAAAATGCTATTCCCTGAAAAACGCGCTTTTTGTATGTTAAAGTATGCTTGAGCATAATCGGACAACACTGTGCAGCGTGCATATGTGAGAGAATTCGCTAAAATGCACCAAATGCAACATACGGGCTAATCATTCATTTTTTAATCTAAATTTATTAAATTAACATTCTGATCAGCTGTTGAAATGCAAATTATTTCTGTCCTAAGAAACATTTTTATTCAAATATGGACATGGAAAAATGAAACACGAGATTCCATTTCTTTTCAAAGAGTTTCCACAAGCAAATTAAAGAAAAAAACAACAAAAACAAACGTTCAATTAAGCATGACGCACAACAAAAACAACAAAGAAGAATCAGTAATGTGAAAGGTACTGATTTGGCTGCTCGACTCCAGCCACTTTCTCACCGAGGGGATGTGGCTTCCCTCTGTCTATTCTATAAATATTTTCATGGCTTCTGCTCCAACAAACTTAAGTCACTGGTGCCCCAGCAACAGGTGTTTACTCGTGTAACCAAATTGGCAACTAGGTCTCACCCATTCACAATTAGATCAACCAAATGCAGACCACAATTCTACTCCATCATGTTCTTTTCTCGCACTTTCCGCCCGTGGAACTCGCTTCCATATTCTTACTTTCTTGACTGATACAACCTCCAGGAATTTAAATTCAATGTCTATACTCATCTCTTAACCACTTGATTCTAGTTCTTTCTACACCAACCTGTATATCCTTTCCTTTCTCTCTACCTTTACAACTGTCATCACACCTGTATTCCCCTCCTTAACTGGTTCGTCTTTCTTTTTACTCTACTCCTATTTTATCTTTTTACTCTTATGTAGCCCCCTGCGCATCAGTGACGTCACCGCATTGCTCGGAGTGATACAATTAAAAAAAGTCTGCCTATTGTTTGTGTTATTATCGTATTGCTCATAAATGCGTGACTATTGCCTTCTCTCATGCCTCCATTCTATACCCATCTTTGCCTCTTATTTTCTTCTATCATTCCGCCCATTTTTTTTCATTACCTTCTTTGCTTCATTCGATCCATCTCTCGCTTTCTTTTTGTCATTCCTTTCTTTTTTTATTTTCTATTTATTTTTCATCTCCTCCCTTTTTCTTTTTCTTTTTTTTTCATCTTTAGTTCATCATTCTTTTCATATTTAATTTGTCTTTCACTCAATCTATTATTTTCCTTCATTCCTTTTTTCTCTTTGTTATTCTTTCTTCCCCCCCCCACATTCTTCCTTTAATCTTTCCTATTTTTTTTCATTTCATCTTTCCGCTATCTCCTTCCTTCCTTCCTTCCTTCCTTCCTTCCTTCCTTCCTTCCTTCCTTCCTTCCTTCTTCATTCTTTTCATAGTCTAGTGTTCATTTATTCTCGTATTCATTCTTTTCATCGTCCAGGGTTCAATTATTCTCAAATTCATTCTTTTCATCGTCTAGTGTTCATTTATTCTCGTATTCATTCTTTTCATCGTCCAGGGTTCATTTATTCTCGAATTCATTCTTTTCATCATCTAGTGTTCATTTATTCTCGAATTCATTCTTTTCATCGTCTAGTGTTCATTTATTCTCGTATTCATTCTTTTCATCGTCCAGGGTTCATTTATTCTCGAATTCATTCTTTTCATCATCTAGTGTTCATTTATTCTCGTATTCATTCTTTTCATCGTCTCGTGTTCATTTATTCCCGAATTCATTCTTTCATCATCTAGTGTTCATTTATTCTCGAATTCATTCTTTTCATCATCTAGTATTCATTTATTCTCGTATTCATTCTTTCAATCGTCCAGAGTTCATTTATTCTCGTATTCATTCTTTTCATCATCTAGTGTTCATTTATTCTCGAATTCATTCTTTTCATCGTCTAGTGTTCATTTATTCTCGTATTCATTCTTTTCATCGTCCATGGTTCATTTATTCTCGAATTCATTCTTTTCATCGTCTAGTGTTCATTAATTCCTGAATTCATTCTTTTCATCGTCCTTCTTCTATGCAATCCAAAAAATATGCTATATAGGTAATTGAAATAACGACCGACACAACATATGTCTGAGTTTCTGGCTTGACGAGTTATCTTTACTAACATTCGGAATATTTTCTTCGTCTTCGTTGATATTGTGTCAACGTTTCGGTTATAGTGCCACCCGTCCTTCTTCAGAGGCATGTTGAACCTTTAATAAATTTTGAACCTTTATGTATTCTGTGGGGTGGAGTGTTCTCGTTCGACTGTCCATGTTTAGGAATAACCCATCTTGTTCGTATTTAGTACGGCTCATTTATTGCTCTAAGTATTACTGAAACTAAATCTGTACTAGAGATTGACCTCACAATTCTTATATCAGTAAAGTCGTGAACCTACTCTTTAATCCAATAGATTATTACCTCGTGTAAACTTAGACTCAGTAGCAAATTAGGGAGCAATAACTAAGCAGAATTAATTAATAGCAAGACATCATAGCCCAAAAGAATAATCTGCACCCTTAATTTAATAAAGTGTTCAGTTTAGAATTACCTGATCGATGAACACGTGAACAAAGTCGTTGTGATAATAACAACAATGACAAGGACAATTGTCTGAATGCAAATTGGCTGAATTATCAACATTATTCACATTGTTCGGATTGCTGTCCTCATCTTTATTAACATATGTACGACGTTTCGGCTGTTGTACACTCCAGCCTTCTTCAGGTGCTAGTAACTTCAAACCGAACCCTTTATTTCGAAGACTGTGATATATCATTCTCATTCCATGGCTATGCCACTTCCGGATGCCATTCATTTATCTCCCTTTAACTCAACTCTTCAAGTTATTTGTTGACCACTGCTTTAACCAGGTATTGAACACGCAAATCTTTCAGTCAAGTCACTGGAACTAACCAACGCTTATATCCAACTAGCAGTATAGCCCGGCGTTGCTCGGGTGTAATGAAAGTTTTAAAACTAATCCATGATCCTGGAGCTCAGAATCTTTGAACGTTGGCACGAAAGACTAAAAAGCAAGAGTTGTTTCCAGTTAAAGCGAAAGCGTAGACTGAAAGAAAAATGAATGGATGTAAGTCAAATTTTGATATTCTGGTATCGATATCAAATGTTTTTTCGTCGTAAACTGAATTTTGAAGGCTAAATATGTCCTCTGAGTAAATGCTATCATGGCTAAGACAAAGAACTATAATTATACCTACTTAGAGCCAAACACGAAGCAAAAACTAAAATAAAAGGGCTGAAAAAAATACAGACGACAGGCAGATAAACAGACACACACACACACAAACGGCTTGCCTTATATATATATATATATATATATTATCGATTTTCTGCACTATTGTAAGAATTGCAAACTTGAAACTTCTGAATATCGTTCTTATGTCTTTGTCTATGAGTGTATCAAATTTAATTAAAATCGGGCCACTACTTCTATAACCCGATTCTTTCGATTATCTATTTTCGATATTTATCGGGGGGTACCTCGACACAAAACCTAGCTAAGAACACTCGCAGACGCTTATAGTACAACTGTCTAAATTTTCAAGAAAATCGGTTCAGCCGTTTCGGAGTCTATAGGTAACGGACACACACACAGGCACAGACAAAGTTCCATTTATAAATAAGTTTAGATGTGTTCTTGAGAACATCACTGTATGAATTTTGGGGACTTATAAATAAAGTTTCAGTAACTGTTTTTTACCGAATCTCATACTGCTATCTTTGAAGCTAATGATTTGTCTTAGCACTCCGTATTACTGGTTATAATATTGTAGTCATTTTTATACCTGGCCGGCTTAAGAGAATTTTTCGGCCTAGCATATCTGTCGACTCGTTAAGTTTACATAGTTTTCAATGGTGTTCTCTATCAATTATTTCAACTTCCTCCCATAGGGGACGGTGATCCCATTTCTTCCTCCACATGTGGTTAGCTACACATGATTTTTCTATCAACTCTCGTATTCTGGCTTTGTAATGTTGTGGTGTGTGGATGTTGTGGTGCAGTGGATATCGACTCGGAACGAAAACTCCGGGAGCCGAGTTCGAATTCCAGTTGAATTCCTTGCATTCACTTACGCACAAATACCCTTGGGAAAAGTATTAATCCACCTCTTCCCTCCAGTTATGGGTTAAATAATAGGACAGATTGGGTTCTTTAATATTGGCAGGCAAACCGTCTAATATAGAAAGCAATGGCAACCTGTTTCGGGATAATCTTCTGCCCGGTCAGTCATGTCTCTTTGGAGTCACGATCACCTAAAGCGTGTATCATGTATGGCACTTAATTGACTGAATGTTCTTGCAGCCTTACCTTTAAGTGTCGACTTGTTTCTTTTTTTTATACATCTTTCCAAAGCTACATGGAATAGCGTACGCAGTTCTTAGTCACGTTCTCCTCTGTTGAAAGTCTTACTCAAAAGAGATATCTGTGAAGTGCAGAACCACTTTTGAAGGTCGTTCTGATGTTATATAAACCACAGATCCTTTGTATTTTCTCCGACAATTTCTTCACATAGGATAGGCTGTTTCATGAGAGCTGTTATCGTCATGCAACGTAGCAACTACCCGGGGTGCATGACTTATATAAACAATTTCTTGTTCATATGTCTCTGGGTCGGCGCTTGTGATTTTGACCAAGCAGCAGACGATTCTGTTCTTTATATTGTATAAATGGCGGGAATTGAAGTTGATGTATTTTACGGTGGATATTGAGTTGCGGAATACGGATATCTTGAAACCATTTTCTGTACCTCCAAGACTACTAGTTTGTTCTTGTTCTCTTCGTCCATTGTAAATTATCGGTGATCTTTTTGAGTCCACATGGTCCAGTTGTGTCTGGACATCTTCCTGGTGTGACCAGAATATGAAGGCGTCATCAACGTATGTCAGCTATAACGTTGGCTTTAGTGCTGTCGACTCTGATGCCATCTCTTCGAAGTATTACATGTATATGTCATGAAGTCGATTGTTAAGCTTTCATCCTGCCGATGTTAGTCTGATCCTATTCCGAAGTGTGTTGTTTGTGCGCAGAAAGTCAATATCTCTATCAGTTTATCTAGTAGTACACTGGTAGGTTCTCCTATGGATAAGTCCGAGGCCAGTGTGCCTAACTACCGATAGTGCTTCTAATGTGGGTACCTTGGTGGACAAATTCACAACATCTAGTCGCACTATCTGGTTGTATTGGATAGAGCATCTTTGATAAATTCCATGAAATGAGCGGAGTTTCTCACATGTAATGGTGACTTTCCTATCAGTGGATCAATTATATCCACAAGGTAAATTATCAACATTTTAACTTTTCACACTGACAAAATGAAAACGTTTAAAATGAAGCAATATTAGAAAGATCTGTAACATTTAGTAAACTTGGGAAGTCTAATTTTTATTAACAAAAACTGATCAAAGAAAATGATTTGAATAATTTCAAACAACGTTAACATTAACTTATTTCAATAGATGCCGAATGTTTTCTGTGTGGAGAGGGCTTTTTGTCACCTTTATCTAAACTTATTTATAAATGGAACTTTGTGTCGAGGTACCCCGAATAAATATCGAAAATCGATAATCGAAAAAATCGGGTTATAGAAGGAGTGGTCCGATTTTAATCAAATTTGATACACTTATAGACAAAGGCATAAGAAACGATATTCAGAAGTTTCAAGGTTGCAGTTCTTACAATAGTGCAGAAAATTTGATATCGATACCGGGAAATCAAAATTTAACTTACATCCATTCATTTTTCTTTCAGTCTATCGTTTCGCTTTAACTGGAAACAACTATTGATTTTTGTCTTTCGTGCCAACATTCAATGAGTCTGAGCTCCAGGACCATGGATTAGTTTTAAAGCTTCCTTTACACCCGAGCAACTCCGGGCTATACTGCTAGTCATTATTATTTGTCATTCTTTTTCTTTACCTCGCTCCCCACTTTTCATTTTTCTTTTCTTCTTCTATTATTAACCCCTTCTTTCTTTCCTCTTTTTTAAGCTGCTTTCTTTCTTTCTTTCTTTCTTTCTTTTCTTTTCTTTTCTTGTTGCCTCCCCCTTCTCGTCTCTTGTTTGGTTGGTTGGTTGGTTGTTTCTTTCTTTCTTTCTTTCTTTCTTTCTTTCTTTCTTTAGTTTTCGATCTTCCTGTTTGCTTTGCTTTTTCAGGTCTTTTCTCTTTTTCTTCTATTCTTTCTTTCTTTATTCTTCATCCATTCCTTAATTTCTTCTTCATTCATTTATTAATATTTTCTTTCTTTTCGTTTCTTTCTTTCTGTTCTCCTAACTTTTTCAGTTATTTTATCTTTTTCTTTCACTTTTCTTTCTCTTTTTCTTTCTTGCTTTCTTTCTATTCATTTTCTTTCTGTTCTTTTCTTTTTTCACTTTCTCTATCTTTCTGTTATCTTGCTTTTCTTTTTCCTTTCTTACATTATATATTTTTGCTTGTTTCTCTTTTCATTTCATCTTTCATTTGACATTTGTTTGTCGATGTCTTTATTTTCTCTACATTCATGTTTTTCAGTTTGTTTATTCTATTCAGTATGTCTTTTCCCTTTTTCTTTCTTTCTTTCTTTCTTTCTTTAACAATATCTCGTCCCTTTCCCCAATTGTTTTTCTCTCTTTTTCTTTTTCCTTTCTTTCTTTCTTTCTTTAACCATATCTCGTCCTTTTCTCCAATTGTTTTTCTCTTTCTTTCTTTCTTTCTTTCTTTCTTTTTTATTAACAATATCTCATCGTTTTCTCTAATTGTTTTTCTCTTTTTCTTTCTTTCTTTCTTTCTTTCTTTCTTTCTTTTTTATTAACAATATCTCATCGTTTTCTCTAATTGTTTTTCTCTTTTTCTTTCTTTCTTTCTTTCTTTCTTTCTTTCTTTCTTTAACCATATCACGTCCTTTTCTCCATTTGTTTTTATCTCTTTTTCTTTCTTTCTTTTTTTCTTTCTTTCTTTCTTTTCTTAACAATATCTCGTCATTTTCTCTAATTGTTTTTTCTATTTATCTTTCTTTCTTTGTTTCTTTCTTTTTTTAACAATATCTTGTCGTTTTCTCCAATTGTTTTTTCCCCTTTTTCCTTTTTTGTTTGTTTGTTTGTTTGTTTCTTTCTTTCTTTTTTCTTTCAGTCTTTCTTTCTTTAACAATATATCGTTTTTTTCTCAGTTGCTTTTCTCTCTTCTTTCTTTCTTTCTTTCTTTCTTTCTTTCTTTCTTTAAAATTATTTGGTCCTTTTCTTTAATTGTTCTTTCTTTCTTTCTTTTTTTTCTTTCTTTCCTCGTGCCATTCATTTATTTATTTCTATTTTCTTATTAACCTAATAAAACAACTTTTCTTTAAAATCATTGGCCCGGCTCTTTTGAATCTCGATTTTCAACTCCGTCGTTGAGAAAACCTCACAAGAAAGTTTTATATGAAACCTTTATACATTCGCATCTAAAAGGCCATTGTTTATCAAATTATGATGTGAATATGCATACTTAATGAATTTTCGTCTTTTTCCATTCATGTAAATTGTCTGCTCAACTTGAAGTATTTTTATGAATCATAAGCAAATCTCTCGATTCATGCATCAGTTCTCATGACGGCAAATATATTCATAAATAAAGAGGTGTGTTTATAGATAAGAAAATGTTGAGCTGTTATGGGGAAAGATTGAGAAAATAGATGTCGTTTGTTCAATATTTAAAATTCGAAAGTATAAAAATAAGCTGATTTTTTTCGTTCCTAATGCCGATGTCGGCAAAGCTAGATTGCTAATATACAACTCCCGCCAAACACATAGAGAGACATAATCCTGTCGGAACATAGATAGTTTCCAAAACAAGATGTCTCCAACATCTAGGCCTGTGGATAATTAAAAAATGTATTGTTTAATTTTAAAAAAAAACAGACTATTCACTCAAATACGAGTATCTATTAAAATAATTTTAAAAACAAATAATTTCAAATAAATATGTCGGTTAATAGAAATTTCATAATTTTCCGTCTAACTTCATACCAACCAATACAGCAGGAAAAATGCAAGATATTAGAGAAATGCTTACCCATAAAAGGAAAGTGTTATATCAAATAAATTGCAAAACGTGTCGACAATTAAACGAGGCATTGAGCATTAAGAAGCAAGTAAACCTTAATCAATAAAATCCCATCACATTTTAGACATCACATATGAAATAGTCCTCAAGGAAAAAATAAATAAATGGAGGAAACAAACCCTTAATTGAATGCGCGAAGCCTGGTATTTGAAAATGAACATGCTGAGTACATTATTTAAAAGTGAACAGACTAAACGCGAATTTTGCAAGTGAAGATGCGAAACGCGGTATTGGAAAGGAGAGATTTGAAAGTGAACACAGGAAACGCGTTATTGGGAAATTCGCTGAATGCTTTATTTAAAAGTGAAAATACAAATAGAAGTATTTGAAAGTGTTATGTCGCCAAGTATAAATGAATAACTCAACAACAGAATCAGAATATAAGTTATATTCCGCGGAAAGACGGTTAGTATGTACAGAAGTGATTAGTAATATTTACAATAGAAAGATACAAGAGTCCAATCCGTCGTAAGACGTGTGTATACGTGGTTACTTCCGGTACGCCACCGGAAGTGTGACTAACTCTTCACTGACTCGCACTGACTCTTCAGTAACTCATTAGAGCCCCTCCAGTGACTCTCTACGACATTATTTATTTAGCTGTCCCTCCCAGTAAGGGCAACATATGACACATGGTCAGTTTATATCTGGGCTTTCCGGGCTATATGGCCCGGCCAAAAATGTCTGTCTATTATTCCCCAGTCGTGCTTCTACCCTTCGGCCGAACCACGACTGGGTTTATGCTCTCTGCTCGGAAGCAGAGGGCGCCCTCTACCCGAAGGCAGAGAGCTGACAGTGTCGTAGAGTCGTCAGCTAGTGACTGTCTACGACTGTATTTACTAGCCTTCCCACGTAGGCTGGATGTGACACATGGTCATTTTATAGTGGGTATTCCCGGCCATATAGCCGGGCCAAAAAATGTCTGTCTATTTTTGCCCAGTCGTGGTTCTACCCTTCGGCGGAACCACGACTGGGTTATTGCTCTCTGCTCGGAAGCAGAGAGCGCCCTCTACCCGAAGGCAGAGTGCTGACAGTGTCGTAGAGCCGTCAGTCTAGTGACTGTCTACGACTGTATTTACTAGCCTTCCCACGTAGGCTGGATGTGACACATGGTCATTTTATAGTGGGTATTCCCGGCCATATAGCCGGGCCAAAAAATGTCTGTCTATTTTTGCCCAGTCGTGGTTCTACCCTTCGGCGGAACCACGACTGGGTTATTGCTCTCTGCTCGGAAGCAGAGAGCGCCCTCTACCCGAAGGCAGAGTGCTGACAGTGTCGTAGAGCCGTCAGTCTAGTGACTGTCTACGACTGTATTTACTAGCCTTCCCACGTAGGCTGGATGTGACACATGGTCATTTTATAGTGGGTATTCCCGGCCATATAGCCGGGCCAAAAAATGTCTGTCTATTTTTGCCCAGTCGTGGTTCTACCCTTCGGCGGAACCACGACTGGGTTATTGCTCTCTGCTCGGAAGCAGAGAGCGCCCTCTACCCGAAGGCAGAGTGCTGACAGTGTCGTAGAGCCGTCAGTCTAGTGACTGTCTACGACTGTATTTACTAGCCTTCCCACGTAGGCTGGATGTGACACATGGTCATTTTATAGTGGGTATTCCCGGCCATATAGCCGGGCCAAAAAATGTCTGTCTATTTTTGCCCAGTCGTGGTTCTACCCTTCGGCGGAACCACGACTGGGTTATTGCTCTCTGCTCGGAAGCAGAGAGCGCCCTCTACCCGAAGGCAGAGTGCTGACAGTGTCGTAGAGCCGTCAGTCTAGTGACTGTCTACGACTGTATTTACTAGCCTTCCCACGTAGGCTGGATGTGACACATGGTCATTTTATAGTGGGTATTCCCGGCCATATAGCCGGGCCAAAAAATGTCTGTCTATTTTTGCCCAGTCGTGGTTCTACCCTTCGGCGGAACCACGACTGGGTTATTGCTCTCTGCTCGGAAGCAGAGAGCGCCCTCTACCCGAAGGCAGAGTGCTGACAGTGTCGTAGAGCCGTCAGTAGGACTGTCTACGACCCTCATGTAGAGAATCCACCATTGCTATATATATAGCAATGGGAACAGTCCATTTGTAGTCAAATAGGAGCGGCGCCCTAACAGAAAGTGAACACGCGAAACGCGCTATTTGAAAGTTGACAAGAGAAACGCGACATTTAAAACAACCTCAAAAAATGAAGTATTTAAAAGTGCATATGTGAAACACGATATTTGAAAGTAAATATGAAACATATGGTATTTGAAAGTGAAAACGTAGAAACGCGGTATTTGAAAATAAGCATGCAGGACTCGATATTTAAAAGTAAATATGCGAAACGCGTTACTTAAAAATGAACACGCCGTACGCTTTATTTAAAAGTGAACACGCGAAACGAGGTATTTGAAAGTGAACACGCAAAACACGATATTTAAAAGTGAACTCCGTAACTTGGTATTTAAAAGTGCACACGTGAAAAGCGGTATTCAAATACGCGAAATGTAGTTTTTAAATGTTAACTCGCAAAACGTGATTTTAAAAAGTGAACAGCGAAACGGGATATTTGAAAGCAAACATTCGAAATGCACTATTTAAAAATGAAGACTCGAACCGCAGTTTTCGGAAATGAACAAGAGAAAGTGGTATTTAAAGTGAACCCACGAATCGCAGTAATTTGAAAGTGAACACGCGAAAAGCAGTATTTAAAGTTAACAGCGAAACACGGTGTTTAGAAATGAACAAATGAAACACGGTATTTGAAAGTGAACTCGCCAAACGTTGTATTTGAGTATGGATACACGAAAGGCAATATTTAAAAGTAAACACGCGAAACGCGTTATTAAAAGCAGAAAGTTTTTGATAATGACTGCGGCTAAGTAAAGGTATTCAGATATGGGAAATATATATTTTAATATGAATCTAATATCAATAAAATTATCCTTATTCATAATTTTCTACAGAGGCACGGAACTAGACTTACTATATAATACATAGGGGTTATATTGGTGGAAAATGTTGAGAAATAGGAACAAATTATTTGGTGTGTAAGAGAATGGGTAAGAGAATGATGAGATACTAGTGTGATGAGAGTAGAGTGGACGGAGAAAAGAACATGTAGAAACGGATGTGTGTCAGAAGGATAGGAGATGAAAATTAACCTTACATTTAAATTCTTCGAGATTGTAGCTGTTGGGAAAGCAAGAATACGGAAAGGAATTCCACATGCTGGAACTGCGAGAAAAGAAGCTGGATGATTAGAAGTTGCTGTTGCATTTTATTGGTTTCACTGTAAATGGGTGGTACCTAGTTGCTAGCTCAAATAAATTTATGCAGAGGGGGTACCAGTGAGCTAATCTTGTCGGAGCTGAAGCCGTGAAATATTTGTAGAAGAGACATAGGGAAGCCACATTACGCTGGTGAGAAAGTGACTGTATCTGAGTTATTAGGGGCGTCAGAGAATGGGTAAGAGAAGAATGAGAAGACTGGTGTCAGAGATGATGAGAGGGCTGATGAGAGTAGCGTGGACAGAGAAAAGAACATGATGGAAAGGATATGAGTCACTGAAGTAGGAGATGACTATTGACCTTCCATTTAAATTCTTGGAATTGTAGCTGTCGGGAAAGTAAATATATGGGAGGGAATTCCACAGGCGGGAAGTACGAGAAAAGTAGCTGATGGAGTAGAAGCTGCGGTTACATTTTATTGGTTTCACTGTAAAAAGTGGGACCTAGTTGATAGTCTAGTAGCATGAGTAAATTTATGCAGAGCGGGCTTCGGTGAGCTAAGCTTGTCGGAGCAGAAGCTGTGAAAATATTTGTAAAAGAGACAGAGGGAAGCCACACTACGCCAGATGAACAACCAAGTCGGGATGGATCACATTTCAGATTCTCCGTTGGATGTTGTCAAAAACCACGACGTGAATAGCAGGGGCACCCGACCACGGGCGGATGATGGATTTTTAAAGTATGTAGATATGGATGATAGATTTTTAAATATGTACAGCAATAAATAATTCTGAGGTGTACTCTTTTAATTTATCCGTTGTGTTGGAACTTCTCTCATAAGCATTGATTTTTACTACACTCCCCATCCGTCGATGTTAGGTGAACGCGGTGGCAATTCGATGCTGTCCCTTGATCTGGAAAAACGCTCACCTCCCTGCGTCCGAGCAGAGAGGGAACCAAACGAGTCTTCGCCAAAGAGCAGAGTCTCACTTGAGAAAACAAGAGCCCGACCAAGCGTTAATCCATGACTACGGGATATTTTTGGCTGAGCGTAAGGACTCTGAATTCCACATGATCTGGAAAAACGCTCTGGAAAATTTGGTTACGGTAGATTCTTATTGCCAAGGCGTAACAGGGAGATGCTCCATCATGCTGAAAGAAAAGTTTGGCTAAGTTACATTTGGTTCTAAGGTGTGAAATAAAACGTTAAATACATAGTGAAACTGGCCTAGAAAGACCGAGAAAGAAAGGCGTAGAAGGACCAAGAAAACGCGAAATGCAGATTTTGAAGAGTGCTAAGAACACTTAAAATGAGCCATCAACTGGGCAATTATACACGGACAGAAATAGAAACCAATATCTACGTAATTTATATAGTAGTGAAAGCTACGTCATTGTCAACCTACTTTTTGATATCTGTTATAAACCGGACATTCAGCTCTTTGACATGTTATAATGGTTAGCAAGCTATACTTACGACTGAGTCGTGATTTCAGTCCACGCTAGACACTCCATACCTTTAGTCATGTGCTTCATCGAAGCTAAGCTTGGTAAATCGTGATATCGCATATTGGTGAAATGACTAGGAAGATTGTATCCCTAGATATATTACAACTGGGAGGTGATAAAAAGAATGGAAACAAAGAGGAAATCATACTGAAAATTGGGAAAAGACAATTGAAATTAAGAGCTACAAGTGATTAGAAACTTTGAAGAGCCATGATCGCTTACGTTCTTCATCAAGAATTAAGAAGTGATTTCGATTCATACCGGACGTTCTGTAATTTTGATCTGGCGTTGTAACCCGAAATTACAGAACATCCGGTAAGGTGTATGGTGAATCGTGATATGGGGTATTGGTGTAGTGACAAACATGCTTGTTTCGCTAGATCAATTACGACTGGTAATGGGTTCGATCCTTACTAGATGATTCTTACTTTGGGCTTTGTGTCATATCTAAGCTACGCTAAGCAAATAGCTATATCCGGTACCTTGAAGTGGAGGAGGAGTCAGCAAGCTTTTCTCAATAGATCAGTTACGACCAAATAGTGAGCTCGATCCACATTAATTCAGCATATCTACGATCCGCTTAGGTAATTGCAATATAGAGCACTTCGTCTCGGTGTATAGGTTAGCAAGCTTATCTCGTTAGGTTAGTTAATAATAGATGTAAATAATATCAAATCTTGGTAACAAAATCAATATATATATGTTTGTAATATCGCCCCAAGCAAGGCATTTTACTGCCACTGTTTTGCAGGGGGTTACATAGGAGGAAAGTTATGAAAAATAGTGACAGGTTATAGGGGTTATGAGAATGCTGATGAGAGTGGAGTGCACGGAGAAAGGAGCATGAAAGAGAAGATGGAGGTTAGTGAGATATGAGATGACTATTGATTTTACATTTAAATTCTTGGAGATTATAGCTGTCGGGAAAGCAAGTACATGGAAGGGAATTCCACAATATATATATATTAAACAAAGTATTTTTAACTGAAGAATTAATGTATTTATAATAACCAATAATCAATAAACACACAAATGCAGTCAACATATTTATTGCATTTGAATTGAAAATGATACCATAAACACCTGAAAACAACTCAAAATATATCATTCCAAATATCAACGGTTATGATGGAGCAAACAATACTTCGAAATTGACTTGAATTTTGAAGCCATCACTTAACCCATTCCTGAAATTGGTCATTGATGGTTGGAAGGGCCTGAACGTATATGCATGGGAAAAAAACGCAATTACAACAAATGTTATATGTGATCTTCGATAAAAAATATCTTCTTAAATGAAAGCCTCAAAATGCATAGTATTTATCTAAATCTAAACTTATTTATAAATGGAACTTTTTCTTTGTGTGTGTCTGTGTGTGGTCGTGTGTGTGTCCGTTACCTATAGACTCTGAAACGGCTGAACCGATTTCTTGAAAATTTACACAGCTGTACTATAAGCGAGTGTTCTTAGCTAGGTTTTGTGTAGAGATACACCCGATAAATATCGAAAATCGATAATCGAAAAAATCGGGTAGAGAAGGAGTGGTCTGATTTTAATCAAATTTGATACACTCATAGACAAAGACATAAGAAACGATATTTAGAAATTTCAAGGTTGCAGATCTTATAATAGTGCAGAAAATCGCTAATATATATATATATATATATATATATATATAAGGCAAGATGTTTGTGTGTGTGTGTGTGTGTGTGTGTGTCTGTTTATCTTCCTGTATGTCTGTATTTTTTAAGCCCTTTTGGGTTTGACTCTAAGTAGGTATAATTGTAGTTCTTAGTCTCAGCCATGATACTATTTACTCAGAGGGCTTATTTAGGCTTCAAAATTCAGTTTACGACGAAAAAAACTTATTTGATATCGATACCAGGAAATCAAAATTTGACCAAAGAGTCTGAGCTTCAGCACCATGGATTACTTTTAAAGCTTTCCTTATACCCGAGCAACGCCGGGCTATACCTCTAGTAGTATATAAGTAGTAATAATGGTTGGCCACTCATATTCAAGGATACCACCTACCAGGGCTGCTAGATAATCCCCATTGCAGATGATTACTCAGGCACACTTATGTTTGTTCAACGCCGACTTGTGATTTATAATGCATCTATGCTGAGTGGAACTTAGTTACAGTTTCTGGGAGAGAACTTGTTCTCTTGCGTGAACGATCTCATCAAGGACAGGACGCTCAAACCCCCGGTTACGATGACTTTTGACTCCGCGCTCGCACAACAATTGACGATTCCTCAAAGGAGCTGTCTACCCAATTTCACTCACAAGAATTGGTTTCGTTATTTTAGAAAAGTATTTATTTTAGAAAGTATTTGTTTTCACCAAAGATTAATCTCTGATGAAGATCCGGCTGAAGGGGTCTTTAGATTGTTGTCTGTTTTAATATTGATACATTCATTTGTGCTATTTAAGGCATTACTGATATATGTGTGTGGATGTATGTATGTATGGCCGGCCATTCGTATCTGAGGATGCCTGTCTACAAGGGCAGCTAGTTAATCTCCATTGCAGACACTTGCTCAGGCACACTTGCGTTTGTAATCCCCACACAGAGCCCACCTGTGGTTCATACTGCAACTATATTGAGCAGACCTTAGAGTTTCTCGGTGAGAGCACATTATCCGCCATGAACAACAATCTGAACAAGGCCAGAATTCTTAAACCCTCAGTCACAATGACTGAGCTTGTATATCCATTGACGATTCCGTCTAGCCAAATTCCCTAACAAAACATTGGTCAACCCGTGGTATGATTTTTCAGGCACTTTCCAAAGGTGCCGCACTCTGGGATCGCCTTCTCCAGACCGATAACATCAAGAATTCCCCTTCCTGACAAATCGACCATGCTGAGAATCGAACTCGGGCTTCGTGGTCAGAAACGTTCTAACCACTCGGCCACGCACCCAGTTAAGTAGTATAAAGTACAAAACTAAAAAGAGGCGTACTTATTTAACCTGAAAAGTAAGGAAATTCTGAAAAAGTTAGCAGTCCGACAAGAATTCATTATTGGCGACCACAATCTTAACAACATACGGTACGCACAAGACACAATAATGATAGCAGACAAGGAAAGGAATTTACTCCTACAGAAGGTAGAGAAGGGAAGCGAGAAGAAACGTTATTTTCAAGAAAATGGCATGCATGCTTATTAGCAAAAGAAACAGCCCAACATGCAAATACAGGTTGCGGCTTGACTACAGCCACTTCCCCACCGACGGAAAGAGGATTCCCTCTGTCTGTTCTATAAATAATTTCATGGCTTCTGCTCCAACGAACTTGAGTCACTGCCGCCTCTGCAACAGGTGTTTACTCGTGCAACCAGACTGGCAACTGGGTCCCACCCATTCACAATTAGATCAACCAAATGCAGATGATAATTCTAGTCCTGTAGCTTCTTTGCTCGCACTTCCCTCCTGTAGAACTCGCTTCCATATTCTTGCTTTTTGACGTCTACAACCTCCAGAATTTTAAATGCAATGTCAGTACTCATCTCTTAACTACATGATTCTAGTTCTTTCTACATCAACCTGTATATCTTTTCCTTTCTCTCCACCTTTGCAACTGTCATCATACCTGTATTCCCATCCTTAACTGCTTAATCTTTCTCTTCACTCTCCTCCTATCTAATTTTTTTTACTCTTATGTAGCTCCCTGCATATCAGTGGCGTTACCGCCTTGCTCGGGGTGATATGATTTTAAAAAAAGTTAGATCAACCAAATGCAGGCGACAATTCTATTATAGTAGCTTCTTTTCTTGAGCTTCCCGCCTGTGGAACTCCTTTCCATATACTTGCTTCCATGACGGCTACAACCTCCAGGAATTTTAATCCAATGTCAGTTCCCATCTCTTATTCACTTGACTCCAGTCCTTTCTACATCGCCCCTTTTATCTTGTTCTTTTCCTTTCTCTCTACCTTCGCAACTGTTTTCACTCCTGTGTTCACATCCTTCTCCTGCTCTTTTTCTTTTACCCCCTGTAGCTTGTTCGTCTTTGTATTTACTCTCCTCCTACCTAGTACTTAAACTCTCTTATGTAACCCCCACCTTCACAACAGTGGTTTTAACGCCATACTTGGGGTTAAATGATTTTAAAAAATAACAAATTTGCGATTTCTTTAATGAAATAATTACATTTTAAACATGGCTGGTCAGTCACTAGTGTACAGGGAGTAATGGTAGGAGAAAATACTGAGTACAGGGAGTATTGAGGGAAGGATGAGTGCTGAAAAGGATTCTAGGAGATAGAAGATAGCACTTGACGTTTCATTTACACATTTAGAGAGTGTAGCTATTAGGGAAGCAAGTAAAAAGAAGAGAGTTCTACAGGCGTGAATTGCGAGAAAAGAAACTGATAGTGTAGAAGTTGTTGTTGGATTTAACGATTTCAACGATAGAATCTTGGAATGCTAGATGCTAACCTCGTAGCGTGCTGAAATTAATGCTAGTCAGTGCAGTTGTCATGAAAATATTTGTAGAAAAGCCAGATAAGCCACGTCACTTCGGTGAGAAAGTGAATGAAGTCCAGATGTCAAGTGAGGATCGATTACATTACGGATTCTTCTTTGGATTTTGTGAAGAATCTCGAGATGAATAGCAGGATCGTCAGACCAGCCATGGCAACCGTGTAGAAGTACAATAATTTAAATATCATTGAAGTGTTCTAAAAGAGTGCAGAAAGTACAGCACTGAAATCTGAAAAAATATGGAATAACGGATAATGCCTTCCGAAATCTAAGCAAAGTATTAAGAAACAAGAAAATAGTAAAAGTTCGTTAAAAAACAAACAACGAAAAGGACTGTGATGTAATATTAGCCCACCTGTATGTTAGTAAATGCTGGTCAATCTCCTCACAGATGAAGAGGATACTTAAAGCAATAGAATGTGGCTCTACAGTAAGATGCTGAGGAATAAAGGCCGACGGACTTAAGATTCTCAGGACATAGTGAAATTAATGGGTAACTCGATGGGATATAATAGCTAATAAGTATTCCTAAGTCTTCGTTAGTAACTTTTGCTCTTTCCCACTATTTCCCTGGCACGGTAAGAGTGTTAGTACATGAGTACTTTAAAATGAGGAGTGCGGTAAAAAAAACAGTCCATGTGATCAACAAAGGGTTAACAGTGTTAGATGTATAGTGAAAAGATCTAAATAAGTAGTCATTGAAAATAATGTGATATTGTATTATCAGTTTTCATGCTGTGAAAGGGGAAAATCTCTCTCTGGAGTTGAACGCTCACATCATGGGAACTTTTGTTGTCACAGGGCAATGCTTTATTTGCAGTTTTAGTCAAGCGTGCATATAGACTATGGTAAATCATATATGTATATATATATATATTACTATTATTATTTATTATTTTCATCATGAGTATTCTTATTTTCTTTATGTGTCTGTAATGACAATTCTCGTTTGTGAAGATCGCTACTAATTACAATATGATCGCGCATAAATTATCCACAAATATATAAAATGAATAATTAATTAAGTGATTTCACATTATAAAGCGATAATAAAAGTGTTTTCATATTTTTTTCTTTCGGCAGAAAAAGAAACAGACAGTGAACAATTTCCTTTTCTCTGTGGGAATCTTTATTTCTCAGGCGATTTAAGCGATTATGAAAAGTAAAATTCTTTCCCTTTCTTTCTTTTTCATTTTGCCGATTAGAAACATTATAAATGAGAAGAATATTTAAATACATCATATTACGATTTTAAAAAATGTATTCTGTTTGCACTTTCTTTTGTCCGCCATTGTTGATAAAAAAATATTAGCTGATTTTAACCAAACATTTTTGTGGTTTTAAAAGAAAAACTGTTATATATCGTTACTACTTATATCTGCCCGTCTATACTAGATATATTCGCCCATTTTTAATCGATATCTGTGTTTAATACATATATCTGCCTAATCATATCTAACCATCTTTATTCGACATGTCTTCGCGTCTTTACTGGTCATATCTGCCCGTCTTTATTAGATGTCTACCTGCCTTTACTAGACATATTTAGTTGTCTTTAATGGTCACATCTGCCTGTCTTCATTAGATGTTCCTGCTTTTCTTTTGTTGATATATCTGCCTGCCTTTACTTGTCATATCAGGCTGTCTTTACTGGTCACATCTGCCCGTCTTCATTAAATGTTTCTGTTTGTCTTTTATAGCGGGCGTTTCTTGGACACGGAATGAGAAAGGATGGCTTGGAGAATCTAATACTCACAGTACGGATAGAAGGAAAGAGAGACATGACAAATTGCGCGAGACATACTTGATGTGCTTGTGCAAAGTTTGGGCGATATATCAAGAGGAGAAATGTTAAAAAAAGACCAGAGATAGGGGCAAGTGGAAGTCCATGGTCGCCTACGTCCCGAAGGGACACGGCTCATAAAGTATAACAATCGTTGTTAAAATAGTCTTATCACATTATGGAATATGCAAAATATTGTAAGGCGTATCTGCTGTCTATTGCAATATTAAAATATCTTGCGTTTAATACTGGTATAATTCACGATGCATTGAAAACGTTTGTGGTAAAGTTAAATTAATAGAAGACATTTTTCAAATTCAAGCTTGATTTTTCAACATATGCCCCCTCAACATCAAAGCAGATCAGTGGCGATTGTGGAACTCTGAAAGTGGGGAGGTTACTTCGGGCCGAGATTTTTCTGAGGAGGAAGCGAGCAAACTCAAGCAGCGTCTTCATTTTCATACTGCACCTCCCACTATCGGATACACAACGTATCTGCATATCAAGTTAGGGACATTATTTCAAATTAACGTCTTTTATCGGCTATGAAAATATGAATATTAAATCTTTTTCTTTCCTTAACAACATGTCTGTTTCTATCTATCTGGTTGTTTTATTTTGTTTGTTTTTCTTTCAAACTTATCTCAATATGTGTCCTTAAAAACTAAACGAAAAAGAAAATGCAGAGCAAAAAGTGCTGAAGATCAAATCTTAACCAAATTCAAAAAATGATCAGTTTTATAAATTTTACAACTTTATAAAAGTGTGGGGAAGAGCCAACCAAAATTCGGGGGGGGGCTCTTCTGGCTCGCTCGTAAAAATCGCCACTGAAGATGATACTGACTGACCGACTGAGATGTCTAGGGTTTTAGCTCTGTTTACTTTATACAAAGCACTGGTGTCACTCGAGGTTTCATTGTAAAAAGCACGAAGTTCCACCCGGATTTTCAGTGCAAAAGGCACCCTTTAAGCGTATATGTGGGAAGGATAACGGGTAACCCAAGATTGGAACAAGTTCAGTGATCGGAAAAGATTCCTATTGGGAGTCGGTTTCACAAAGCAACGTTTCATGTGAAGAAAATTCTCAAGTGGAACGGATATCTCAGTAGTGGAGTACAAAGGGAATGTGGGTGATTCGCTACAAGGTGCGTAGCATGGAAGGTCTTACCCTGCGAAAGTTAGAACTACTGGAACTAAGGAATGCAGTTCATCGAAGCAGTTTCCGTGGAAATAGCGATAGTACAGTGGGAGGCTTGCAAAGTTTCGTTTGTAAGAAAAAGATTGTAGGGTGTAAAATAATTTGCTACTTACAATGACAGTAAAATGCTTTTGGATTCTGTCTAGACGTCAAAGTGAAAACTGGGCAGCTCCTGCCCATATGTGATAACAGTACTTCATTTATGGCTCTTGTAAAGGTAGAGGATGGTGGGAGGAATGAGTTACTTACTGGAGTCGTTTCAAGGAACCGACCATTTTTGCAGCATTTATACTAATGTATTATGTTTACGAGTTCTGCTTGAGGTCAGGAATTGAGCTTTAATCCTAAGAGGAAATCAAAGAATCTCCATTTAGAAATGGGGATGATGGAAAATCACTAGATCTAGCATTTTTACAAGTTCTCCTTGAGATCAGGAATTGAGCCTCAATTCTAAGAGTAAATAAAGGGATTTCTATTTAGGAATGGCGATTATGGAAAATCACTAATTCTAGCATTTTTACGAGTTCTACTTGAGGTCAGGAGTTGAGCCTCAATTCTAAGAGTAAATCAAGGGATTTCTATTTAGGAATGGCGATTATGGAAAATCACTAATTCTAGCATTTTTACGAGTTCTACTTGAGGTCAGGAGTTGAGCTTCAACTCTAAGAGGAAATCAAGGTATGTCCATTAAGGAATGACGATGTTGGAAAATCCCTAGTTCTATTTTCTAGACATTAAATGTGAACAGACAGTTTTCACCAAACTGTGAGAGCTATATTAGAAGAGAGATCAGCTAGGTCAAAGCAAGAATTAGCACAGCCCCTTGCAAAGGGAACATCCGTTCCTGGTGTTGGATGATAGTTCTGGGTCTGATCGGCAATGATGGAAAGCCACTAGTTTGATTTTCTAGACAATGAATGTAAACAGTCAGTTTTACCCGAACTGTGAGAGCTATGTTAGAAGAGAGACCAGCTAGGTCAAAGCAGGGATCAGTACGGCGTCTCACTGAGGGAACATCCGTTCACGTGATGGATGAACCATATCAGAGGGGAGATCTGCTTCTTATCTGTGAAGATATAGTTTTGGAGATGCGCAGTTATACTGTTGTATCATCAGCATTGATATTCATATATGATCGGATTATGTTCTTAATCAGATCTTTTATGTAAATTTAAAAAAGGGGTTTTCCGTGAAGTATACCATAGGGATGCTTATGTTGATCGGCATGGCCCGGATTGCTGGCCGTTAACACCTGTCTTCACAGTCCAGCTGTTAATCGCCATTCATCCACAATTAAAGAGCTTTTTTTTTCATCACAAGCAGATTTCTACGATTTGCTAATTCGTTTATTATCGGCGTTTTAGTTGTTCAAAGCAATGGGACCTTCTTGCGAGAACACCCATTTATTGTTACAGATGGACATTCATGGCCTGCTTGATGAGGATTAAACATTACTAACTAGTACCTTTTCTATAGTACTAATTTTATCCGAGAAGACATATCTATATTTGCATTCGGTAGAATGTTTGTGTGTTTGTTTGTTTGTGTAGTGTGCGTGTGCGTGTGTGCGTGTTAAGAAAAAGTGCTTAAAATTCGTCATAAATAAGGTAAACGTTCTAATTACAATTTGCAACATGTTTCCCAGTAAACTTAAAAACTTTAGATATAGACTTGTACAAAAAAATTTGTTTACTCTTGATATCTACAGATTATTTTTGCCCTTCCTTTAGAAGATTTTTTCTTAGTTTGCTGGAAAAGGAAACAAGAACTATCTTATAAACATATAACATTGAAGCATCTATCCAGCGAGGTTAAACAACGTCGATCCTGATCAAAAGCTAGATGAGTGACTGCTTGGGAATACCAGGTGTTGTAAGGTTTGATGTGCGGGTGGCGTAATGGATAATGACTCTGAATTGTTAATTGGGTAAATAAGTTCCAATTAATTTTAGGAAAGGTTTGAAACCGCATAGTCCCCCCAGCTATGGATTAATTAGTAAGACTTGCATAACTAAATCATTATTATCTCGCAAAAAACTTTTCCAATCTCTTTTCTTTAAACTTGCTAGAGAAGGTACTGTAAAAAACTATTTTGGTTTTGAAGGCTTCTCTCGATATAAACGGGGTTAGGTATTATTTATTTATTAAATATCTTATTCACCTCGTGGTATCAAGAATTTAAACTATTGATTAAGGGTAGCTTTTCTTCGACTCTGTGACATTTTACCTCTCCTCACCCTGGCCATTGGACGTATGCTCTGTAGACTCTCGTTATTTCCCTCTCTCTCTCTCTCTCTCTCTCCCTCTCTCTTTTCTCTCACCTCGTGGTCTGGCTACTTAGCAGTTGACCCCTCTACGATATCTGAAAAAGAGATGAAATGTATTTGGCATTATTGTCTTTCAGAATTTTACTCGACTTTGGTTCTGGTTGATTGGTAAGTGTGCTAGATCATTCTTGTTTTCTTATTGTTACTAATTTAAGTAAAGAAATGTATTTTCCTGCTTACTTTTACTGTACATTTGTCTCTTCGAATATAGCAGCGGTTAAATTTAAGAAAAAATGTTTTTGTTTTTTTGCTCTAGTTAAAAAATGAGTCAATACTTTTTGGGCAGCCAAAGGCTTGTTTATTTCGTCTTTTGTATGGTCTTTTCTTTCAACTTGCTAAAGAAGGTCCTGTAAAAAGTTATTTTGGCCTTGAAGGCTTCTCTCGATATAAATATTATTTATTTATGAAATCTATAAATAACCCCACTTTCTCATCACTTTCCTCTATAAAACCCCCTGCGCAACAATGACAGTAGAATGCCTTGCTTGGGGAGAAATGATTAAAAAGAAATCTAAAACATTTTCCGGCTTTAAATGACCGCCAATTTTCTGACAAAAAGCGAATCAATCAATTATAAGCAAAGAAATAGATGAATTTGTTTCTTAATTTCGAATCATTATTTTTGTTGAAACTATTTTCCCATTCTCATGCAGCGTAAAATCAATAAGGAGAAACACAATGCTTCGTCCTTCATTCAGAACAATTTTTTTTGATCGATTTGGCCCCAAGCAAGAAAGTAAAGTCACTAAGACACAAAGGAATACTAGGTGTAAAAAAAATTAAAAACCGAAACATTGGTAAGGGGCGAGAACAAAAGGGGTTATCAGGGACCGATCGGCGATGATGGAAAATCACGTTTGATTTTCTAGACATTGAATGCAAACAGCCAGTTTTCCCAGAACTGTAAGTGTTATGTTAGAAGAGAGATCAACTAGGTAAAAGCAGGAATCAGCACGGCGCCTCACAAAGGGAACATCCGATCCTCGTGATGGATGATAGTCCTGGGTCCGATCGGCGATGATGGAAAATCACTAGTTTGATTTTCTAGACATTGAATGTAAACAGTCAGTTTTATCCGAACTGTGAGAGCTATGTTAGAAGAGAGACCAGCTAGGTCAAAGCAGGGATCAGCAAGATATCGACTGACATTGCTTTTAATATTTTCAGATAAAAGTAGGCTGGAAAGCATGAAACCGGAAAGAAATTCCAAAAGCGAGAAGTGCTAGAAAATAAACTTTTAGAATAAAATATGTCCATTAATCTTGTCGGTTTTTCTTTGCATATATTCTTCTTCTAAATAAAAAAAAACATTTTTTAGTAAACTAAGCATGAAAATAAAAGTAAAAATTTGATCAATTTTCAATGCGAAAATGCAAAACTAATACAAAAATGCAAAACTAGTATGAAAAATACAAAAAATAAAAAAAAATAAAAAAATAAAATAAAAAAATAAATAAATAAAAAATAAAACTAATAATATAAAAAAATAATGGACTGTCAAACATTCCTTGGACAAAAGCAACGGTGTCAAAGCTTACTATGATCTAACGAGTGGGCGGTAAAATATTTATATCGATACGCCGTCTAAAATGACAGCAGCGTATATATTGATGTACCAATTACTGAATATCTTATATTATGACATAAGAAAAAACAAAAAAAAAATGATCTAAAGCCCCTGAGCGTGACAGGAGGGATATAGAAGGTGTCCATAAGGTTGGTGTGCACTTAAAAAAATGATAACTTTATTTGCATTTGCGATAGAAATAATTTGTAAAAAGTATTAGAAAGAAGTAAATCTATACTTTTAAGGTTTTATTGAAATTTTTTAAAAGTTTCAACATGTCCTCCATCATTAGCAATACAAAGGTTAATATACGATTTTTCAGTTCACAGGAAACATTTGACAACTGATTTACAGTAATGCCTGAAATCACATTAATTATTTTAGCTTTCAAATCTTCTAATGAACTAGGTTTGATTGCATACACAATTGTTTTCACATGTCAGTTAAAGCCATGGATTAAATTGATTCTGAAAAAAAGAAAATATTTTTTTACTTATCTAAAAATTGTTGCAAATTTTGTGGTAAAGAATTATTCAATGACTATACCTAAAACTAGGTACATTAAACTTTATAAAATGTGTTACAAATTATTTCTATCACTAATACAAATGTTGTTATAAAATCTTTAAAGTGCACACGAACTTTATAGACACCCTGTATATATATATAACACAGACCCTAAACTTTGAATTCGGCATGAATCTGCTCAAAGTTAAAGTGACAAATTCTTTCGATTAAACTATATATATATATATATATATATATATATATATATATATATATATATATTATGTCGTTGAATTGTAGAAAATATATATCCTCTCTCTCTATATATCTATATATATAAAGAGAGAGAGAGTGAGAGAGAGAGAGGATATATATTTTCTAAAACTCAACGACATAATTATTGCAAAAATAAAATAAGGCACTGTTAAACGCGGCAAGAGCTCTAACTGGTAGAAAAGAGAGTAAACTGAGCCGACGCTGCCTCAGTATTGTTCCTCTTTTCATGACCTTGACAGGAGGAAAATTATGTGTATATAAATACATGCTTTAGGCGATCATGTCTCGAAAAAGACATGATTGACTGAGCAGAATATTATCCCGCAGTATGTTGCTATTGATTTCTGTGGTAGACTGGTTGCCAACAAAGGCTATAGAACCCAATCTGTCTTATTATTTCACCCATAACTGTAGGGAAGAGACGGATTAATACCCTTTTATCTGTGCGTAAATGAATGCGACGAATTCAACTGGAATTCCAACTATGCTCCCCGATTTATCGTTCCGAGTCGATATCCACTGCACCACAACGCACATTCTGCCTACTACTAGGAGAAATTATTGAGATAGTGATGGCCCACTTTCATGTGGGGAAAAGTTTTCCCAATCCACTTATAGTAAATATACAAAATCATAAAATAATGGGTAAATTCTGTTTTGACGTGCAATTTCGCTTACTTGATAAATTTTAGTGGCACAATATGATAAACAAATGTAGAAACAATGCGATATTAAATAAAAATTAACATGAAGTTACTTATTAAGTTTACTGGCAAAGTTGTTTCCTAATCTGATTTATATCCGAAAACAAATTTATCGTTTGAAGAACTATTTGCATATTAATGACTTTTCGCGAAAATATAAAAAATACTAAAATGGTGCGGAATATTTATATCTTATTGAGGAATGTGACCCAGTTATTCCCATTTAGTTTTTTGTCTTATTTTTTTTATTTTTTATTTTTTTGCTTTGTAAATGCAGTTTCTTTGCATATCTCCTTTTGAATGTTTTTTTTTTTTTGTTTGTTGGTTTTTTTGTTTTGGCTGGGTAGCATCTTTTGAAATATCTTTGAAATACTGAAAATTCTATATCGCCTTCCCAATAGTTGAAATCGCCCACCGGTTGGTCATATGATCCTGGTTGGGAAACGCTGATATACACTATTCAGCCCATAATGTTATTCAAGAAAAAAAAGAGACCAAGTATGTAAGTGATTTCATTTCCAGCCAATCTTAGATTATATGCAAATTCAGTGCAAATTAAAGCTTAGTATGTTATCGTACCATGGAGGAATGACAATACACAACTCGGCAGATACGGTAGTACACGTCCGTGTAGGGGGGCAACAACTAGTGAGCTGAATAGACAACGACCGTGCAAGCCGTCAGCTGCCGACTCTAATATTTACCCTTTTTCTCTACTTGAGAGAGATGTGACACAAGGTCTTTTTTAACTTAGAGTACCTGAGCGCGTACGCCCAGGTACTGGTCAAAATATTACCTATTCCCCGCGGTGGATAGGTTCAAAACCGGTCTAAACTGGTCTTAAACTGGTCTTATTCGGTCATAATTTGGAGACCCAGCCCGAAGGCCGGGGACGACTCCGATATTTACCCTTCTCCCTCACTTGAGAGAGATGTAACACAAGGTCTTTTTTAACTTGGAGAGCCTGAGCGCGTACACCCAGGTACTGGTCAAAACGTTACCTATCCACCGCGGTGGATAGGTTCAAAACCGCTCTAAACTGGTCTTAAACTGGTCTTATTCGGTTATAATTTGGAGACCCCAGCCCGAAGGCCGGGGACGACTCCACTGTTGCTTCTCGATATTAGTCCTTTATATATTGTGAACTGTATGTCACGTGTTCAAGCTACGTCACAATAGTTATAATTATTTTGACAGTAATACGTTTAGGAAAAGTATCAATCGCTCACTTTCAGTCTCTAGCTTTGTGTTAAATATCATGGTAGAGTGGGCTCTATAGACTTGAGTGGCAATCAGTATTCCTGAAGAAAAACTATGATGAAGGCAAAAGGGTAAAGCATCGCGTTATTTTACCGAAGGAATCGCAAATTAATAAAGATAACAGAATCTGTAGAAGGATTGAAAGAAAACGATATTTGATTAAAAAACTTATAAGAAAATTTGCTTAAATGCAAATATCGTGTAGTAAGAGATGACAACTTTTTCAAGTAAGGTGAACCTTCAAGACGTAGACAATCATGGACTCTGTCTCTTATCACTCTCAATTTTTTCCTCTTGGTATCTCTCCCAAATCTCACTCTGCCATCTATTTGCCCAGATCTATCAAGTAGGCCTCGCGATTCTTACCCCTGTCTCTCTTTCCATCTATCCATCCTGTGAGTATTAAATTCTCCAGGCCTCCTTTCTCATTACGTGTCCCAGTAACTTCATCTGTCTCTTCCTAAAGTTAAGTATGAGTTTTCTTACTCTCCAATACCTCATCGTTGCTCACGTGCTCACCTGCTCAATCCATGTTATCGTCAGCATTCTTCTGTAGAACCCAATTTCTGCCACCTCGAGCTTCTCCCTCATAATTAAGAAGATCGTCCAACATTCACTGCCATACAGAAGGAAAGATATCATATAGCAATCCAGCAGGCTTTTCTTTATTTCGAATGAGATTTCCCTGTCTCTCAGTACTCTCGTTAGCTTTTGAATTGCGTCTTCGTCCATGACAAAGATCTTTGGATATGAATGTCGCTCTTTCCATCCTCTGTCAGAACATTTTCCAGATATTTAAATTTCTTTACTTGTTTTATTTTAGTTTATTCGACGTGTAGTTGGCATTTTCGCGTTTTCTTTTTTGCTGATGACCATACATTCAGTTTTCTTTAAGTTTAACCTCAGTCCTTTCTTCTCGCTTTCTTTTTCTACCTTCTGTAGGAGGTCCTGCATTTTCCTTTCCGTGTCTGCTATCAGCACCGTGTCATCCGCGTATCATATATTGTTGAGATTGTGGCCGCCAATGACGAATCCTAGCAAGGATTTTATTTCTCTCAGAACTGTTTTGCTGTATAAGTTGAATAGAAAGCTGGTTGTTTTACAGGTCAATAAAATATTTTTTCTAAATAATGCATGGTGTTCTTGGTGGTATGACCTGGCATATAAACTTCAATTACATTAGGGATGTGGAACAAACTTTTCAATAAGACTGAATATAGTTTCTGTCTAGAAGTATTAATGATTTTAATGCACACTCACCTGAAGAAAGTCGGAGAATACAGAAACGGAAATATTTTTTATTGTTTCAACTTAAAGGAATGGAATAATTTCAGTAGATTATAAGACAACATATTCATGAAGTACTTTTTAATATGGAGAGCAAAATATATCAATTTGCTCCTTAAAATACCGCAAGAACTTTCAATAATTTTCCACGAGACATTATATATATATATATATACATGCAGTTTTCACCGAAAATGACTAACAAGGTAAAATTATTCTCGCTGCTGATCTTGAGAGGGATCTACATTCTGTGGTGAATTGTGGTAAGAAGTGGCTTGTAAATTTCAATACGTCTAAGACCAAGCTGCTGTCTGTCAATCATCACAGGCAACCTCTCTTGCCTCCCATAAGCATGGACCAAGCGAGTCTCTCTGAGAGCAATGCACTGCGCCTCCTCAGCCTTACCCTCTCGTCTGATTTCAAGTGGAACCACTACAACAGCGAAATCCACTGCTAGATAGTTGAGTCACTATGTCGGGCCAGGATGTTTTTCCCGCATGAAACCATCCTGCATATATACAAATCAATCATTCGTCCGTGCATGGAGTACTGCTGCCATATATGGTCAGGTGCTCCCGCTGTTCATTTCGGTGTTCTTGACAGGCTCCAAAGGAGAATTAGTAATGTGATAGGTACCGACTTGGCGGTTCGACTACAGCCACTTTCCCACCGACGGGATGTGGATTCCTTTTGTCTGTTCTATAAATACTTTCATGGCGTCTGCTCCAACGAACTTATGCCACTGGTGCCTTTGCAACAGGTGTTTACTCGTGCAACCAGACTGGCAACTGGATCTCACCCATTCACAGTTAGATCAACCAAATACAGACGATAATTCTACTCCTGTAGCTTCTTTTTCGCACTTCCCGCCTGTGGAACTCGCTTCCTTATTCTTGCTTTCCTGACGGCTACAACCTCCAGGAATTTAAATGCAAGGTCAATACTCATCTCTTAACCACTTCACTCTAGTTCTTTTCTCACCACCTTGTATATCCTTTCCTTTCTCTCCACCTCTGCAACTGTCATCACACCTGTATTCCCATCCTTGTCTTGCTCCTTTCTAACTGTTTCGTCCTTCTTTTCACTCTCCTCTAATCTTTTTACTCTTATGTTGCCCCCTGCACATCAGTGGCGTTACGGCCTTGCTCGGAGTGATATGATTAAAAAAAGTAAATGTCTGGTATATAATTCTTTCATGAGTTCTTATGATTTTTTTTTTCAGACTCAAGTTATATAGGAATTGTCTCGTTTTTTTGTTTTTCTGAGCGCTTTTCGCTATACTTTTAATTATGTTTAAGGGTGAATTTTATCTTACGTTTAACTAAATATGGGTAGAGTATATGTATATAAAGTCATGTGCGTATTATTTTCCGAACGAGGTTAGCCCATTTTAGCCGTGTTCATAACTAATAATATTAAGTGTAGGATTTTTCCTTTTTTAATAAGAATACTTGCATTATTTAAAAAAATATTTTAATAATAATACTTTGTCTATCATTTTTAGTGAAGTCTGCATATAAGAAATATTGCAAGCAATATATATATATATATATATATAGCGTACGATACATGATACGCTAAAAATCTGCCTCCTTCTACTGAGCACCTAGAGCCCAGAGGTAGAATCGCCGACTGACGCTAATTCGGTCGGGTTTCAATCCTGGGTTAAAAACAATCGGAGCCTAACCGCACTGATGAGCTGTGATACAGCGAAACAGATCTGTCTGCGGATCTCTCTCTCTCTCTCTCTCTATATATATATATATATATATATATATATATATATGTATAGAATAAAGAAATAGGGTTGTTCCAACGAGAGAAATTGGTATAGAATAAAAAGTGTGAGAAGCCGTGAAGGTTTTCTTTAAAGTGCATATTTATTGTTTTTGTTATGATCCATTAAATTTCCATAATGTTATTTGTGATGATGGACACTTAATGTATCATAACATGTATAATTGCAAAAACAATAAATATACCCTTTAAAGAAAACCTTCACGGCTTCTCACACTTTTTATTCTTTCTATCTATCTATCTATCTATCTATCTATCTATCTATCTATCTATCTATATATTAAGTAAATATAGAACTTGAAAAGTAAAAACAAATATCTTGTAAAGAAAAATTCAAATATTTGCACGATATACAACGCAGATAATGTAAGATATTTTAGATGTAGTCAGTATATAAAAATAAAGAAATAAAATAACCATAGCCAAAATAAAAAAATGAATGAAATAACAATAAGGAATATACAGGCTGCAATAGGTCAGTTGTTACCAATTTATATTTTTAATTTCGTGCTTGAATTGAGTGTCAACTTGAAGGCAGTGCAATGGATTCAGAAAGAGTTGGATGAGTATAATGGTGTTTACGAAGGTGCGAAAGTTGGATTGTCTAAATAACGCAAAAATAGAAAAAACAGTGACATTTTAACAGATATATTTACCCAAAAATTACGCAAAAATATCTTGTAACCTTAAAAAGTAAATTTATCCAATAGAATCGCAATTGGATTCAATCACGGCCCCAGACAACTTCAAAATCTCCTGCAGCTCTTCTAGATTATCCCCTTGTTTTAATTGGTGAATACTGCCATAATCCTCGGCTTTAATAATCTTTTTTAATCTGTACAATAAATAAATTAAATAACAAAATATGTCTGGTATAAAGAAAATTAATACTGAATTAAAAAATTAAGAAAGTATAAATGCTGGCCTAAAACGCTCATCTGATCATGTGTTCGTATATATTTACACACACACACGCGCGCACACACTCACATAAGCACACACACACACACACACATATATATATATATATATATATATATATATATATATATATATATATATATCACGCCAGATTATACCCTCTCTCCCAGAAACTGTAACTAATACCTGCTAAGCATAGCTGCATTATAAACCTTTTTGATAGATTTACCTTGAAATCGGGTTATGGTCCTTGATGCATTCTTTCTCGGTGATTCTGAAAAAAAATATTTCTCGGTGAGTATTACAAAAAAAAATCCATAATCATAAAAAAGATTTTCAAAGACATTTGGACAGGATAGTAAAAGCATCAAGAATAAGCAAGATATCAAGAATACAGATAAAACATTAAACAAGTCTCATAAAATCGGCAACTTTTACAAACATCATTGAAGGATTATAATTCGGTTATCATGAAAGATTTAAATAAAAAATTAAGAAGGCTAACAATAGAAATTTAAATATTATAGAATCCATAAATAAAGCTAGTAAAGAAAAAACTGAAAAATGAAAAAACAGCAACAGGTTTGGAATATTTACCGAGAAAGATTCCTACATTACCATCAAGGACCATAAACCCGATTTCGAGGTAAATCCATCAACAAGGATGATCAACCCGACCCGATCCGAAATTGTAAGAATAAGTAAAAAAAATAATTAAAAGAAACAATTTAAAAATAAGGAACTACCTGAAATAAACCTATGGATTAATACCAAGGATTGTACAAATTGGTTCTCAAGGATTAATGAAAAAACTGAATGTACCCTTATCCAAACTGATATCGATAATTACTACCCGTCAATAACAATGGCACTCTTCAAGTCTGCATTAGATTTTGCTAAAATCTACACAGATCTAACTGATAAGAAGTCTACATAATTTTGAAATCCGTGCTCATCTATGTGAAAGAACAATGGATGAAAAATACTGATGATAACTTTGATATAATAATGATGTCACTTGACTCAGTAGCTATTCACAGATCTCATAGGACTATTCATTTTATATAAACTAACCGCATTCCAAGAAGTTGACATTGAAGATATCGGATTATATAGAGACAATTACATGATGGTAGATAAGAAATCAACTAATTTTTAAGTTGATAAGATTAGAAAAATTAAAGGTATAGTGTTTAAGAGCCAAAATCTAACATTAACTATTAGCAGCAAAATAAAAAAGAAACTTCCTAGATATAACTTTAAACCTAATGAACAACACATACCAACTGTTTACACTTTCTATGCAATATGCAAATATCTATCTATCTATCTATCTATCTATCTATCTATCTATCTATCTATCTATCTATCTATCCCATTATTATTATCTACACGATGAGACACTGTTCTTATATAAAACCTTACAGCAATCCTCTATATATCCACCCTAAGTCAAACATTCTTTCTTTTATAGTTAAACAAGAACCCTTTCCAATGATAAAAGGATCAGTAGAAATTCCAAACATACACACTAGAACATTCCCTAAAAGATATATATATATATATATATATATATATATATATATATATATATATATATATTGTCAGACAGATCTGTTTCGCTCATCAGTACGGTTAGACTCCGATTGCTTTTTAACCCAGGATTGAAACTCGACCGAATTGGCGTCAGTACTGTTTACACTGTCTATCTGTCTATCTGTCTATCTATTTATCTATTTATCTATCTATCCTCACTATCTATTTATCTATCTATCCTCACTTCATTATCTATCTATCTATCTATCTATCTATCTATCTATCTATCCCATCAATATTATCTACACGATGAGACACTGTTCTTATGCGAAATCTAATAGGAATCCTGTATATATCTAGCCTAAGTTAAACGTTCCTCCTTTCATAGTTAAAGAAATACCCTTATCCATTGAAAAAGGATCAGTAGAAATGCCACAAACACACACATTAAAACATTCCCTACAGGATATATATATATATATATATGTGTGTGTGTGTGTGTATACTGTTTACAATGTCTATGCAATATGCAAATATCTATCTATCTATCTATCTATCTATCTATCTATCTATCTCTCTATCTATCTCTCTCTCTCTCTCTCTCTCTCTCTCTCTCTATATATATATATATATATATATATATATATATATACTATCATTATTATCTAGACGATGAGACACTGTTATTATGGAAAACCTAATAGCAATCCTCTATATATCCACCCTTACAAACCCTGCTGCTTGTATAGTTAAAAGAATTACCCTATCCATTGAAAAAATGACCAGTAGAAATTGTATAAATAAAAAAAGTATTCTACGATCTTAGCAAGTTTTATAAGACTATGAAAAAGTGGCTGTTAATGCTCCGATATTAAATATAATAATAACACATAAAGAATAAATAGTAAAAGAAATCGTAGCAGAAAAATAATTTGGTATACACCACATTTCAACCAAATGGTTAAAAGAAAATTAGGATACAAATTTCTCCAATCGAATAACACTTCCCACAAGATAATTCACTTTGCAACATTTTCAATAAAAACACCTTAAAATTAATATAATGTTATAATGATAATTTGGAAATAATCATTAAAATTTAATGTACATTGTGACACGGAAATTTCTATGTTTCGAGATAGAATCTCGTCATCAGGTATCTTGTTGGATGCTGAGTATGTAAATAATTTTCACAACCAAGCACTGTTTACATAAAAAATAAATGCCAGGGGACTCAAAATGGTAAAACTTTGGACCACCTTCACCTGGATGTACATATATATATATATATATATATATATATATATATATATAATAGGGAAGATCACCGGCTTTCGAGCATTTCGATTTCGTCAAACGAATAGAGAGATTGATGAATAGCCATATATACATATAAAAATAATTAGATAGATAGATAGATAGATAGATAGATAGATAGATAGATATCGAGAATGAGTAAGAGAGGGTGAAGATAGAAAAATTGTATGCCTGTGTAGACCATTGTTACTTGTATATTTGCCACAACAATACTTATCTAAATTAAAAAGCACATCTGATCCAGTTACTATTGTTTTCGTTGACAACAATTATTTAATTTGACTATAAAAATTACAAGCACAACAAAATTCCCTGTTGCTTTAAGATACTAGTATTAGCGTGACACAAGCTGCTTATTATTTTATTGCATAGAAAGCGAAGCGAGATATAATGAAGGCTTTTGTTTTTCCAAATTTTCACAATAAACTTTATTATTACCAGCCTCTTTACAATGCGTTACGCACAATTTTCCCCAGAGCTCAAGCTGTCGATGAAAAGGTTGTTAACATATTTTCTGAAAAAAAAGAAAGAAAAGAAAAGAAATGCCGACATCATATGACTCACCCATAAAAGTGGATACGTTCGAATAAATATGAAAAATAATGATAAATATTTATATAATTGATCCTTATATAATATGTATCGTTCACTTCACAACTAATTATATAACATACGTAATCAACAAAAAAATTAAGCCAACATATGCGCGCACACACACAGACACAGACACGCGCTCGCACACACACACACACACACACACACACACACACACACACACACACTCTCTCTCTCTCTCTCTCTCTCTCTCTATATATATATATATATATATATATATATATGGTTATTATAATTAAAATTATAATAGCATACTGCAACTCAAAACTATTAAGTTTTGGTGTTTGATACAGCTTCATCAGGCATTGAAATGTAGTTACTATATTTATGACCAAGTAAATTAAAGACACATGGCCCTGTGGATATAGACGTTGGTTAGTTCCTGACTTGACTCTTGCGAGTTGTGAGTTCGATACAGCAGTGGTGAACAAGTAAATTGCAGAGTTAGAGGGAGATAACTCCTGACTTCAAGTCGAGGCTTTACGTTAGGAATGACGATGATATACCCCAGTACTTGTAATAAAGTGTTCGGTGCGAAATTTCTACGACCTGAAAAAGGCTGGAGCGTACAACGACCGAAACGTCGTACAAATGGCAAGAAAGATGAGGACAATAGTACGAAGACTGTTAATTAACCATATTTCCCCGTCTGATGATGGTATATTAAACATCAAAATATAGACATTAAGTTGCAGTATGTTGTTATAATAATCATTATAATAACTATATATCTATACTCTACTTCTGCATTGAGCACTTTTTAAAAGTAAATATCAAACTGTGGAATATATATTCATTAGTCTTAGACCACTGTACTTTATATATATATATATATATATATATATATATATATATAAACATATTTATAAATGGAATTTTGTGTCCGTGTCTGTGTGTGTATCCGTTACCTATAGACTCCGAAACGGCTAAACCGATATTCTTGAAAATTTACACAGTTGTAATATAAGCGTCTGCGAGTGTTCTTAGCAAGGTTTTGTGTAGAGGTATCCCCGATAAATATCGAAAACCGATAATCGAAAAAATCGGGTTATAGAAGGAGTGGTCCGATTTTAATCAAATTTGATACACTCATAGACAAAGACATAAGAAACGATATTCAGAAGTTTCAAGGTTGCAGTTCTATCCTTGGATGACTTATTTGACTCCGATATTGGAATCGATACCCCGATATTCTACCGGGGCTGATCAAAATCAGTTTTTCAGCCCTTTTATTTTAGTTTTTGCTTCGGGTTTGGCTCTAAGTAGGTATAATTGTAATTCTTAGTGTCAGCCATTATACCATTTACTCAGAGGACTTATTTAGCCTTCAAAATTCAGTTTACGCCAAAAAAATTACTTATTTGATATCGATACCAGGAAATCAAAATTTGACTTACATCCATTCATTTTTCTTTCAGTCTAAGTTTTCGCTTTAACTGGAAACAACTATTGCTTTTTTGTCTTTCGTGCCAACGTCCAAAGATTCTGAGCTCCAGAACTATGGATTAGTTTTAAAGCTTTCATTAAACCCGAGCAACGCTGGGCTATACTGCTATTATATATATATATATATATATATATATATATATATATATATACTGATGAGCTGTGATACGGCGAAACAGATCTGTCTGCGGATGACAATATATATATATATATATATATATATATATATATATATATGTATTGTAACAAAGTTCTGGAACTCGTAATTTTTTTAACCTGCTGTTCATGCATTTACTTTTATAAGGAGTGCTCGATACAAACGTAGAGCGTTATATTGTAATTACATATGTATATATATAGATATATAGATATATATTGTATCTATTATATATACATATCAAAGTAAGTGATTTGATTGTCAGATAATATCCTGTGTCAGTCTATGCACATATGAATACACTCTTTTCTACCTAACTACCTACCTCTCTCTATTTATCCGTTTCTCTCTCTCTCTCTCTCTCTCTCTATATATATATATATATATATATATATATTGTATCTATTATATATATATATATATATATATATATATATATATCATATCTATCTATCTATCTACCTCACTTCTGTCTCTATCTATCTTCAATATATATATATATATATATATATATATATATATATGCTCATCATGCCTAGTTATCTATCAACTGAACTTTTCATTAGGTTTCATACTTATATACTTTCGAACCGAACGAATGCTAATACTAGCTTCCAAATTTAAAAATATTCACGCGCTTGCTTTTCGTTATAAACGTCACACGATTTAAATTTAGTACCAGTTAAATTTTTTCTCCGGTTGATATCTATAATTTCGTAATTATTGGAATTTTTTATTTGTTATATGAATCATAAAATAAAATAAATCCACCCATTATTTTTTTCTTTTTAACTTACTTAATCAATTGCAGGTTAAATATATAAAGTTTCTCTAATTATAAATTTTGACAGTAAACTGTGACTAAATTTATCACATGTTGCATAAACTAGGCAAATATTATTCGTGATTGTTTATTAGCATATAAATAAGCTTGTTGTATATAAGATTTTTTATTAATTTATAATTTATTTATTTTATTTGTAGTTTCTTTTAATCTAATTCGCCTTTCCTCATATATATATATATATAAGGAAAGGTGAATTATATAATTGTGTATTTTGCCAGCAATCCCTCTTTTATACAGGTTTCATTAAAAACAACAGACAAGGTAATGCGGTTAATGCTTAATATTTGTTGTGTTCTAATAATTTTCTCCTTTTCTGGGCATAAATAAATTGTCCGAATGTTCTGTGGGTCCGAACGTTTTCTGCTATAATTTTAGCCGTTGTCAATGATGATTTTTTGTTTTAATTAAAATTAAATAGATAGATAGATAGATAAATTAAATAGATAGATAGATAGATAAATTAAATAGATAGATAGATAGATAAAAAATAAAAAAAATAAGCATTTATATAACCCCAGATACGTACATAAAATTGCATACATATAGTTAAAACTAAATGCTTTATTTTTTATCTTTCTTTCTTTCTTTCTTTCTTTCTTTCTATCTATCTATCTATCTATCTATCTGTGTAAATGTATATATATGTGTGCATCTATCTATCTATCTATGTTTGTACATATCTATGTATCTATCTATCTAAAACATTCATTCATATCTATCTATCTATCTATCTATCTATCTATCTATCTATCTATCTATCTGTCTATATGAATGCATATTTATATAAGAACGAACTATCTAATATCTATTTTTCTCTGTTCGTTACAGGTCTATATATATTAATGTGCGTGTATTTTTCAGTCAATTAATAATTACTTCAACTCTTTATCAACATTCATCTGAATTGAACTTATGTCAACTTTATTTATCTATGAAGGTTTTTCTCCCTCCCCCTCTCTCTCTCCCCTCTATCTCTCACTCTCTCTCTCGCTCTCTCTCTCTCTCTCTATATATATATATATTAACATATACATGTATGTATATGCATACTGTCATTAAACTAAAAAGATTTTCCGCATCGAGACGCGTATGGGTGTGAATATTCCTTCGTTCGTTGTTTATGGAGGTAGAAGCCAGTACGATAAAGGTGCATATAATACAGTAGTTAATAAAGCCGGCGACGGAGTTAGATGAGAGGATATTGCCGAAAATGAAAATTGCTCAAGTCATAGATGAAAGCTTTGTTCGTTCCCCTAAAGAGATAACAAGAAGTGAACCTATGAAACAGCATCGCATCAAAAGGTCCTAACTCAGAGCGACGCGAACGACACAACGAACAAGACGACACCCACTCCCGACACCATATTTATAAGAGCAGGTGACGTTAAATTTCTCCGGCCATTATAGTCTTTTCACTTGATCCTCTTCACATCGTACGTGGGCACTTTGAAATTTCACAATCCATTGATCTCGTTCTTTACTTAAATAGACACGTGTACGCATATATAAATTCTTATTACACACCAGCTACACAATTAACAAGAACTCCGCCATTACGCCTCTTTTCTCAAAGGTTCTTGTTCTCCAGGTAACCTCTGTGGTCAGTTTTTCTCATTGCTTTCTATTCAGGTGCAATTTAGTCGTAAGAGATTTCTGTACGACGAGTTCGAATCCGGGTTGTTACGTTTAATCAAATCTCACTTTTTTTTAAACTAAACTGCAAGAGATAAAAATGCGACACCGAAATGCATTCTAATATCGAAAGACTCCTTCCAAAAGTTAATCAACATATAAAACAAGAATATCTAATTCGAAACAAGAATAACGTACAGGATAACCCCCCAAAAACGGGGACTTTTTAACAATCCAATAAAACCAAGAGTGATAGAAGAAAAATACTTTATTAAAAGTAATTAAAATCTTAAAACATGTCATTTAAGAAACAATGATGGAATTTTCATTGTTTAAAAATTACGTCCTGTAGATGGCGTCCTCTTGTATGAATACATTCTTGAAATCTGCTGTTGAGACAATGACATGTACTGAGATTCCCTGTTCATTTTCAAAAAATAAGATCCGATGATCCCATGTAATGAAACAGCACACCATACTGTCACCTTACTAGCATGTAAAGGGTGCTCATGAACTTCATTAGGACTTGTGTCTGTCCATTTACGGTAGTTCTGCTTATTCACATTACCTGTGAGATGAAAATGTGCCTCATCTGACATCCATAACTTGCTAGAAATTTATCTTGATCCACGGTTACTGAAATGGCAGAGTCTTTACTTCGTGAGGCTACTGTTTTGCAGTGCTGCCAGGTGGTCATGTCTGCCAATACACACTACAAAACTTCCCGTTTTTTTTTTTGCTCAACCTATATTTAACCGAATATTTAATATCTGTAACTGAAATGAATATAAATGAATTTACTCGAGCAACAAGATTAGCAACTAGGTCCCACTCTTTTACTTTAAAACCAATAAAATGTAAACGCAAATTCTACTCCATCATTTTCTTTTCTCGCACAACCCGACTGTGGAATTCCCATCCGTTTACTTGCTTCCCCGTCACCTACAATCTCCAAGAATTTAAATGTAAAGTCAATAGTTATCTTCTATCTCACTCACCTGTATCTACTCTCTCAGGCTCCTTTCTCCGTCCACGCCACTCTCATCCTTCTCTTACCCACTTCTCGACACCCCAAATAACCTGTCACTCTTTCTCATAACTTTGCTCCTATGTAACCCCCTGCACAACAGTGGCAGTAAAATACCTTGCTTTGGGCGATGTAATAATTAAAAAAGTAACACTCTAAAAAGTAAATCTGGCGCCCCCACTATTACAACTGAGTAGTGATTTATATTCTTATTGGGTACCCCATCCTTTTGGCCTTGCGCCACACCTAAGCGGCGATTAGAAAATCAAAACTCGAGGGCACCAATAGATAGCAAACTTGTTTTATTAAAATCATCACAATTTAGCATTGAGCTCGATCCCCACTAGTTGATCCATACTTTTGAACTTGTACCACGTCTAAATTTCACTTAGAAAATCACCACGAAAAACCAAATTAATTCTCTATGAAGAACATGGAAAGGTACACATTTTGAAACGTTATATCTTCCATTTGTTATTATTTTACAGTATACTACTAGAATGAAACGCTAACATTTTTAATCTTTATATTTTAATGTGTGGGCCCGTACCATGAAATACGACGGCAAAAATGCCGTCTAAAATGATGGCAACATATATATTGATTTATCTACTTGAGTATCGTACATTACGATATAAGAAAAAATAAAACAAACAAAATAATCCAAACCTCTGACCGTGACAGGAGGGGAACATATATATATATATATATATATATATATATATATATATATATATATATATCAGGAAACAAAAGTAAGATATTTTTACAAATTCATTGGTAATAATAAATTTCGCGGCTCCAGCGAATTTTGTATGAATTTTGTCTGAGGAGCGACTGTTTCCTGATTATAATAATCTGTTCAATTTAGCAATAAATTTTAAACATTGGGTTCTCTTTGGAGTTTGTCTCTATTGGAATTTACTTTATCAAATTTCAAGGATTCTACTTTATATATATATATATATATAAATATATGTGTGTGTGTGTGTGTGTGTGTGTATACGCAAACAACTGTCTTTATTATATATATATATGTATAAATACACATCTTTATTATAATAGAAAAGATATATATATATATTCTTCAATACTTGATTAAAATATTATTGCAAAATAATAAAATAATAAGGCACTGTTAAAGGGAAAACATGCGTCAAGTGCTTTCATAACTGATAGTAAAGTTTAATAACTGGTAGTAAAAAGAATGAACTGAGACGATGCTGCCCAGCTAATGTCCCTCTAATGAACTGAGATGACGCTGTTTCGCGATTTTCTTTCTCTCTCTCCCTCTCTCTCTTTTTCCATGAGCATGACAAGATGGATATATATATATATATATATATATATATATATATATATATATATATATATCGGTATATATATATATATATATATATATATATACCGATTGAGTACTAAGGAGGAATGGTGGATTTTGACAAAAACAGTAGCTACTTAGCTACTCTCGCATTTGCGCATTGTTCTTTCAGTAATGAATTCGAACACTCTCGGCTACTGGCGTGTGTATACAATGTATATAACATGCTAAAATTCGCCTTCTTTCAATAAGCGCCCATATCTCAGAGACAGAATCGCCGACTGATGTTAGTTCGGTCGGGTTTCAATCCTGGTTAGAAGCAATCGGATGTCTAACCGTACTGATGCGCTGTGATACAGCGAAAAATCTGTCTCCGGATGACTATATATATATATATATATATATATATATATATATATATCTGCAAATAAATGCACATCGGTCTTTATTCTAACACAGAGAATCTTTCTCATCTGAACCTGATAGGCTTTTCAGTATGAAACTCTTGAGTCAGTTGACAAGATCAGTCAATTAAACTTTTCTAATTTACTGAATATTATAGCTTCAATTATTTACTAAGCTTTCTCCGTCTGTGATATCTGGCTTCCTAGATAGAACTGAATACTGGTCAATCTCTACACAGATAGAGAAGATACAGGAGACAGCAGAAATTTGTCCCTGCTCTCTCTCTCTCTCTCTCTATATATATATATATATATATATATATATATATATTATCCTACGCCTGTAGCACGACTCGGAGTTTCATGCTCTCTGAAATCATCAAGTGCTTATTTCTAAATATATCAGGTCATAAAAAGGCGCCTACTACCAACCACAGGCCAACACGGCCACGTTAAACCATACATTTAAGCAGACATATGTATCATCAAATCGTAAAACGGCGCCCGCTATCACTTTAACAAAGATGCGAAAAAGCCAAATCCTACTAACGCGCACACTTATATAAAACATAAACACACACACATACATTCACTAACACACTTACACGTACAAACACACACACACACACACACGTATGCACACATATACACGTCCCCATATATCTATATATATATATGTGTGTGTGTGTGTGTGTGTGTGTGTGTGTGTGTGTGTGTGCGCGCGCGCGTGTGTGTGTGTGTGTGTGTGGCATGATATGTTAATTTTAACTGATTTGTATTATTGTATTATTGACCTAAATCTTACTTGATAAGGTAAGAGATGAATTGTAAACGTTCATCAATCTAACATGTTTCCCTTTTATTAAAGTTTCGTCAGAGAATGAGACATGGCGAAAAATAAGAAAGAAATTCTGGTATTTTACATTTTTGTGTTGTTTGATTTTCTATGATTAGCCATGTTTTATGGGCATTCGACTTGTTTTAACAACTTAACAGACGTTAGTATAATTTGTTGCTTTCCGAATTGAAGGAGTTTGAGTTTGAGTTTTGTTTCACGGCATATCAACCTCTGTGTGTTATTTAATGCCAAAAAGTTAAGGTTTTAAGATATTTTTTTCATGTCCGGTTATAGTGAGAATGTTGACTAAGTGAGATTTTGATGAAAAATTTTTTTTTAGAAAACTGAAGATGTCTGCTAATTTTGTATTCATAAATATATTGCTACTGATCTTTTTCAAAAATGTGTAATGGTGATATTTTTTTCTTTCAAAAATGTATTGCTGGTATATTTTTCTTTCAAAAATGTATATTTTTTTATAAAAGTCAGTTTTTATATTTTCATAGTGTTTTGACCCCAGTTTGGGGGTTAACTATTTACCCATAGATGAGACCCTAACAGGTGCTACCACTCAATAATTTAAAAAATACTTTAATCTTCCCTCTTAATGAAATTAAGTTTTTATTAAGTTTGGGGCCTTTTTATTCATACTATGCTGTTTATTTTCAGCGATTTCTACAGCGTCATCACTACCGATATTCACGTACAATAAATGATCCTCACAACCATCTTTGCCATGGTGGTACCCATGGTGGTTGCTGCATTTTTCAAGGTATTTTTAGTAATAAAATGTGCGTCTTGTAAGCCGGAAAATACAGTAAATATTTTGCCGTTATTTTGAACAGCACTGGCCCACTCGTTGTTCAATAATAATTGACAAACGTAAACATTTACTAAGTCGGCATAGAAATAGCTGTTTCTTTTCTCAACTGTGTTGCATGGTCAATGTAACAATAGCTGTTCCTTTATAAGTAAACACTTGGCATTTATTAACCCAGCCGCCCGGTTGAAATTTATAAAATTTTTCTCTTTGAACAATTTTTCAGAAAGTAGTGGCAAAGAGGAACATTGCCAGTTGATAACTCAAAATCGGTGATATCAAAATCAAGTCAGTATAGAAATTTAAATATCCCGGTAGATGACAGAAAATTTGACATTGAAATCCGAATTATTAGAATAAAGAAAGAGCCTTCCAAAAAGGAAGCAAAGTAATAAGAAAGTAAGGAAATTTAGCTTGAAACAAGGAAAACAATTGTCATATCAATCCATTTGTATTAGAGTAAATGCTGGATAATTTGCCCATCTCAGAATTGCGGCAATAGTGACTTGTTTCTGCAGAAGGGTACGGAATTTAACATTGAACGTTTCTGATAAGCAACATATAAAGAAAGGGGACACACATTTCGAATCAGAAAGAGTTTAATTTTTTGGGATGCATAACGAGGAAAGAAGGCTTAGAGAATTAGAGACTCAAAATAAATATTGAAGACAAGAGGAGCAGAAAGAAATAGCGAGGGACCTACCTAGCAGGTTTGTGTAAATGGATATCAGAAAGAAATCGATAATTGAATGGCGAGTAAAAGAGGAATTATTATTATTAATAAATACAAAAGAAAGGAAGTTGTAGAGTGTCATGATTTCCAGCATGTTGGCGGTACACGGTAGATAAAAAAAAGACTGATTCTTAGTTCATTTCATTCATTTTATTTTTCCTGTAGAGAAGATTTTTTTTTCTGATTATCCTGTACATGACGACCGACCGTGTTTTCCTTGTTAACGCGTCTGTTATCATCTCTCATCGGGATAATGCCCTCTCTGCGGGATCCCTTTCATGGATCACGGTGAATTTCCCGAATAAACTTGCCTTTCTCTCGATCATTCTTTTAACAGACTACATTCTTCGATTACTCATTTGTTGCAAAAACGAAAGAAAAGAAACAAACCTTCTGCAAGATCTTTCAAGAATAAGCTAACCCTCTACTTGTACTGGTTATCGCTCAGTGGAAGATTTCCGGGCCTTGGTTCATGGATGTTTGGACAAAATTTCCTATTCGCAGCGTCCATTCGTGCAGCAAGTTAGAAAGCTTCTTTGAAATCTTAGTCAGCGTGTGCGTGCGCATGCATTGGCTGCCGCTTCTCCCGCCATGGGAATCCGACCGACCAATCAGAATGATGCACTACTTGCTAAAAGAACCTTTTACACGTGATTCTCCGTGTTAGTGTAGCCCTCTTTAACACTAAGAAAATTAGTGACCTCTTTCTAAAGATGACAGTGATAATGATTAAAGTGTTATTTGCACCCGAAGAGATTTCTAGCTCTATGGACTTCTAGTAGATATCAGGCGACAGAGTCTCATTAATAATATATAAATCATTTCTTTTTCTGTTATTGTTATTATTATTATTATTATTATTATTATTATTATTAATCAGTCACGTGCAAAAGTTTTACATGCAGACACATATATATTTTCTTTTTAATACACTATATAGTTACTTTTATGAATTTAATAACAAAGTTTAATGAACATACTCTTAATAATCACTCAGTTAAGTGCCATACGTGATACAGGTTTGGGCAGAAAGATTTTCCATAATAGGTTGCCATTACTTTCTGCGGTAGACTAGTTGCCAACCAATGCTATAGAACAAATTTTTCCTGCTATTTAATCCATAGCTGGAGGGAGAAGCGATGGATCCGTACCTTTCCAAAGAGTATTTGCGCGTATGTGAATGCAACGAATTCAACTACAATTCAAAGTTTCATGAATTTAATGACAAAGTTTAACAAACATGCCCTTGATAATTTCACTTGGCACCCATGTAGGTACTGAGGTTGCTTAACTTTTTATTTCAATTTTTGTTATCATATATATATATATATATATATATATATATATACGTACAAACACGCACATATACATACATATATACGCTCTCACACTCCGATTGAACAATAGGGAGGAATGGAAGACGTTGAGAAAACTGTTTTTACATTGTATATAACACGCCAAAGTCTGCCTTCCTCTACCGAGCGCCCATAGCTCAGAGATAGAATAGCCGACGGATGTCAATTCGGTCAGGTTTCAATCCTAAAAGCAATCGGATGTCTAACTGTACTGATGAGCTGTGATACAACGAAACAGATCTATCTGCGGATGACTATATATATATATATATTGTGTATTTGGGCAACAATCTCACTTTTATGCAGATTTCACTGAAATGACAGAGAAGGTCAGATCATCAAGTTATTTATATAATTTTTCAAGTGTTCTTGTGATTTTTTTTCTTTTCATAATTTGAGTTCTAAAAAGAAAACAATGCATAAATACATGAAAAATATATAAAAATATGAACGATAATAACTTGTCTGTCATTTTAATGAAACTTGTCCACACTACACACACACACACACACACACACACATACACATACACACACACACACACACACACACACACACACACATATATATATATATATATATATATATATATATATATGATGGACTCTCCTGTCGATTTCGACGTATGAGGTCTAGACAACTGTTTAATTCGACGTAGCATGCCCGCACTTACTCAATCGTAAATGGCATTTGAGTCCTGCAAGAGATTTACAAACAAGTCCAAAATGGAGGCAAGAAGGAGGATTGCACGAATGATCGGCTGGGACACTTGCAGATGCTTTGGTTTTCTCACGTCTTACGCGCAGATGGTCAATCTCAGTCTCAGAGAACTGCTTGATGCCCCTCTGGCAGGCAGATCTCCATTCAATTCCTTGAGAGGCAATTCGTTCAAAATCACGGTGAGGAATATTTGTACATGTCAAATTCATTTTCAGCTTATCCTTATATATATATATATATATATATATATATATATATATATATATATATATATCGGAAGCAACCTTTCTTTTATATATGTTTCATTGAATATCACAAACAAGAAAAAACTTTTAATTCCTTCTTCCAATGCTCTTATAATTTTCTCTATACAAGAAATAAGAGATTGCAGAAACTCTCCATAATTGATGTTTCCACTGTTCGTTCACTTCATTAGCAGTATTTCTATGTCTGTGTGTGTTTCTCTCTGTGTGTGTTTGTCTGTGTGTTTACATTGAATGTTTACACAGAACCAACTTCACTTTTCATAAACACGTATCCGAACGAATTGAATTCAGCTAGGATGGTTGCAAACCGTGAATAATGGGATTAGTCTGCGCCATTATTTAACCCATATCTAGGAGGAGATGAAAGAAGGAATGCGTATCCTTCAAAAAGGTATTTAAGCATAAAGTAACGAACTAAAACGGAATTTACTAAATCGTCTTTTCTATGCCTCAACGTAATCTTGAGGCCATTTAATTATATTACACTTTATAATCTATGTTGCATTGAGCACATTTTTTAAAAAGTGAATGTCGGAATATTCTGGATTCTAAACCTGTCTGTTCTGTTCATGTATATATATATATATATATATATAAAATTCCCAAAAAAGCAAGAACAGCAAAATCTATAAAAGAACCATGCTTTCTTTGCCTTCAAGAAAAAATAGAGATCCTTAAATATATAAATAGTAACAAGCTCTTAAATCAGAGACACGAAACCACAGTAAACTGCAAGCACATTAGGGACTTAACCCTACAATCATGCTAAGAAATACTAAGAGTTCGATTGATATCCTCATTATAAAAGATAAAAAATGCTATAGAAAAAAATCGATCCAATAAATCCTTAAAGGAAGGCCTATCACTAAAGCCTACACCAATAACCTTACTTAACACAATAACCTTACTTAAATACAAAAATATTCCGTACTAGAAAAATCAAAATTAAATAAATGGCTCCCAAACATGAAAAAGAAGTAAAATTCATATATTCAAAATCAAGATTAAATATACTACTTCAGAATAATTATATCATACACAAAAATAAACTGTAAGCACACGTAAGATCTAACCCTACAATCACCCCACAAAAATACTGGGAATTTGAATAAATATTTTTATTATTATAAAAGATAAAAAATGCTACAGAAAAATCGATGTAATAAATCCTTAAAATAAGATCTAATGCCCGAAAAATATCTAAATAAATAAAATATATAAAAAATTAAAAAAATAAATAAGATTCCAAAAGATAATTTATAGAAAAAGAAGATAAAAAGGAGAAAAGGAAAAAAGGAGGAAAAAGAAATTAAAAGAAATTAAAAGAAAAAAGCGACTCTCTAAACTTAAAATTAAGATTAAACATACAACTTTATGCAAAAAACTGATAAAATGCTAATTCGCATTTACTTCCCAAAAAATACAAATTTAGATTTCTTGAAATAACTTCACCTAAATACAATTATACTCCAAACTTGAATAAAAGGAAAAAGAAGAAAAAAGGAGAAGAGAAAGAAAAAGAAGGAAGAAAGAGGAGAAGAGGGGTATATGTGTATATATAATATATATATATATATTTTTTTTTTACCGAAAAAATCTAAATTGGAAAGAAAAAACACCCCACCCCTGTCACGTTTATGAAAACCTAGACACAGGATCAAAGTAAATACATGAATTAGGTCCACTAACAGCAGACATCAACCAATTAAATGATAGCCAACCATAAAAATAACCACTCAACAGGGCCCTCTTAGAAATCCAAACCAAAAGATATACCCAACCGATAAAAAGATAAATCATACATTCCAACAGATAATACCATTCATCAACAATTTCATACTTACACACCAAATTCCTCAAAAGTCTAACGATCAAAACGAGACATTCACTTAATTACCAATAACCCCAACCAACCCCCACGACAACAACGTACCAAATATAAACAGAGAATGATTCCAAACCTTTATTTCCCCCGAGGAAGTGTTTAAATCCAAACACTGGAACAAACATATGATTGTAGAGAAGAGGACATATATAGAAGATAATTTATAATATATATATATATATATATATATATATATATATATATATATATATATATGCACAGATGAACAGAACACCTTCTCCCTGTATTGTAAGTATTCCTTTGGTTTTTTTCCTTTTTCTTGAACCTTTATAATTAAGCCAACGAAGCCCTTGATAAGTGTTGGCCGAAAGGTTCCTCGGGTTTGGGATAATTATGCCATCTACTTTATTTAAAGCCATTAGTGTTTTCTGTGGGTACAAATCATTATTTGTATATATATATATATATATGTGTGTGTGTGTGTGTGTGTGTGTGTGTGTGTGTGTGCAAAAATATACGTTAAGGACAGGATGATTAAATAAAATAAAGAAAAGAGGAAAAGACACGATTTAAAATACAGTTTTCCCTTGTCTTTATTTTATTTAACCATATATATATATATATATATATATATGTGTGTGTGTGTGTGTGTGTGTGTGTGTGTGTGTGTGTGTGTGTTACGTTTGACAAGATACTGCGATTACTTTACTTGTTGGCAGCTGGAACATATAATTTTATAATTGTGTATGTAATTATTAAATTCATAACTCGGCAGCCAAAAAGGAAAGTAAGACAGTAGCTTGTCATTCATTCTCAACGAAACTTGTGTAAATAAGGGATTGCTGTCTCTCTCTCTCTCTCTCTCTCTCTCTCTCACACACACACACACTCTAACTCTCTCTCTCTCTCTCTCTATATATATATATATATATATACGTGTGTGTATGTATAGTGCAGGTACAAATAAAACAGTGATCTAAATATAATAACAATTATTATAATAAATATCAATTATTAATATAAATATGCAAATATATTCCTGTTTGTATCTGCTTGCATTTGTGCGTGCGTATTTCATTTTAACTACTTCATTTACGCGGTTGACATTATGTTAATGAGATTTTCAGAAGAAAACCCGACCGAAATAATGGATAAATTAATCTGCCTCACTTAAATAGAAGAATAAACAATGCATTTAGTTGTTAAAATAAAATTTTAAAAAAAAAGAAAAAAGAAAACGAGGGCAAGATTTACACATCGAAATCTTTAAAACTAAACAATTGCAGGATTTCAACTATCAAGGCAGAATCAAAACAGTTGATAGAAACACTTATCGGCACGTTAAATGAGCAAAGATTCTTTTCAGAGTTTGAATAAAGTTACTGTTTCAGTTTGTTGTTGTTCTTGTTGTTGTTGTTGTGATAATGCTTCGAAAACGAAGCTGCTCTCCTTTAACCACTATAGAGAACCTAGCCTTCTTGCCACCAAAATGGATGACGCTAATCTCCTCGAGAGCAACACACTGCGCCTCATTTACCTCATTCTCTCAACCGATTTGAAATGGAACAACTACAACGAATCCATATCCACATATACTAGGAATGTTGGGTCACTGTATCATGCCAGAATGTGTTTTCTCGCCTGAATCCATTTTGCACACTTATAAATCTATCATTCGTCCGTGCATTGAATACTGTTGCTATATATGGCCGGCTACTCCTGGTGTTCATCTCGAGATTCTCGACAAAAGAAGGATCTGCAATGTAATTGATCTTGACTTGTCAGCCCTCATTCACTCAGTTTTCTGAACGAGGTATGTGGGTTACCTCAGTTTTTTCTACAAATATTTTCATGGAAATTACTCTATCTTCTTTACCTGGTAGCCGACCTCATGAACTTACACGTGCTACTATATTGGCATCATGGTCACACCCTTTTAACGTTGGAATAGTTAAATATAATCGTCTCTTCTACCATAACAGTTTCTTTGCTCGCACGTCCCGTCTTTTCGTTTACGTGCTTTTCTGATAGAGACAATCTTCAAACGATTAACTACAACTTCAATTGCCATTCTATATCTCTGAATACCAATCATCTCTTATCCTTCCTTAAACACACCCTGTACATTGTTTTCTATGATTGTAAGCCCCTGTGCACCAGTGGTGGTTCCTGCCTTGCTTGGGGTGAAATGAAAAAAATACAAAAACTGTCAACATGGTTGCAGTATTATTTCGAAATATCGTTCGCATCTGCTTGGAATAGACATGCCTGTGTTATTTGTAGCGCCCAATCCAGTTTTGCCTTTTTGCTACCTTTCCTAATCCCGATTCTGCCAGCCATTTACCCAAGCTCTTTAGGTAGATTATAGGTTCAATGTTTCGATAGTCTTGGGTATGACGATAAACAACACACGACAGAAGATTGAAAGATTTGGGTAATAGACTCATCTCTTAATTAGTATTGTTCCCACGTTCACCCTGACCCAGGGTGGTAGCACCTTTTAGGGGGTCACAGCTATAGGCAAATAGTGAACCCACAAACAAAATGTATGTATAAAATACTTTTTTAGATAAAAATTATAACAATACATATTTATAGTAAAATTATGAACAATACAATTTTAAAGAACAATTACCAGCAATACATAATTATAGAAGAATTACAAACAATTCATTTTATCTGTAGTTGAAGACATACAATTGCATTCAAAATTTAGATTTCGGAATAAAAGTGTTTTATTCTTATTTTCTTAATATTCCCAATATATTTAAACCGTTTTTGTTTGATTTTGTATGAATTTATAGAAAAAGCAAAAGTTGTTACACGAATTATGTTCATTGACTAGTTCGGTAGGAATGTCCGTTTGTGTCCGTTAGCGTCTCGAGGTCGGTAAGTTTACACGAAACGGTGGTACGCTGCATGCTTTCACTACTGTGCGCGTCGTTTCTCTGTTCTTTCTCTCTATTTTTTTTCTTCGCTGACCTTATCTCGCAGTTGCTGTAACTTTCGCTAACCGTCTGTCATTCGTCTCGTTCCTACTACCGAGGCCGCAGCGCTCTGCAGTCTTTGCCGTATTGGTTACCGTCGTTGTCCGTGCTCGTAGGCAAGGTGCCGTCGTTCGTTCGTTCGTTTGTTCGATCGTTCGATCGAGCGATCTCTCGCCCTTGTCTGTTCCACTCTACTCGTCGATGTCGTCTTCGTTGTCGTTTTCGACCGCCTTGGCTTCCTTCGGAGGAGAACGGCTATCTGTACAAGTTTCCACTTGTCACGCGTGGGGCTTAAGAAATCGTTGTCGGACACTCTCCTCCCGGAAAAATCCCATTTGATTCTTTTCCTCGCCGCCTCTGTGTTGCTTTAGATCGCCCCTCTATCGGTCTTTACGTATAGGGCAATCGTGTTTCAGCAGGCAGAGGTGAGAACAGTGCTGCCACCCGCCGGGTTCTTTGCCTGCCTCCGCTCTGCTTAGTGAATGAACCGGCAACTCCTTACTGTCCGTCGGTTGATGGCCCGAAGTCGGATGCTCGTCAATTTCATTCGTAAACGCGGTGCCACGGTCTCTTGCAGCAACAGCCGCCGCCTACACTACAGCAGATTCGTCTAGAAACTTATTGCGTGTGCGTGCGTAACGGTTTGGCATATCAGCCACCTTCATCTCTGCCGCCGTGTCTTTTGTTGCCTGCGCCCCGTCAATGCTCCGGACGTCGGTCATATCGGTTGACGAATAAAATCGAGTTTCACACTCGCGTTCCGTCAAAGCGTTCACTTCTGTTATCGATACTTACACCGTAAGTCCCCGTCATGCGACTCGGTATTGGTCATTATCGGCTTTTCCTCGGTGTTTTGGCTTATCTAGGATATCACTAGATTGTTGTCGCTTCTCCGTGTGATGTCGATTATGGTTTGTTTAAGCTGGACAAGTATTTCACTACGTGTGCCAAATCTCATGACCACTAGATCTAAACTTATTTATAAATGGAACTTTGTCTGTGTATGTGTGTCTGTGTGTGTGTGTCCGTTAACTATAGACTCCGAAACGGCTGAACCGATTTTCTTGAAACTTTACAAAGTTGTACTATATGCGTCTGCAAGTGTTCTTAGCTAGATTTTGTGTCGAGGTAGCCCCGATAAATATCGTAAATCGATAATCGAAAAATCGGATTATAGAAGAAGTGGTCCGATTTTAATCAAATTTGATACACTCATAGACAAAGATATAAGAAACGATATTCAGAAGTTTCAAGGTTGCAGTTCTTATAATAGTGCAGAAAATCGATAATATGTATGTATGAAAGGCAAGATGTTTGTGTGTGTGTCTGTTTATCTTCCTGTATGTCTGTATTTTTTCAGCCCTTTTATTTTAGTTTTTGCTTCGGGTTTGGCTCTAAGTAGGTATAATTGTAGTTCTTAGTCTCAGCCATGATACCATTTACGCAGAGGACTTATTTAGCCTTCAAAATTCAGTTTACGACAAAAAAACTAATTTGATATCGATACCAGGAAATTAAAATTTAACTTACATCAATTCATTTTTCTTTCAGTGTACGGTTTTGTTTCAACTGGAAACAACTATTGATTTTTAGTCTTTTGTGCCAACGTCCAAAAAGTCTGAGCTTCAGGACCATGGATTAGTTTTAAAGCTTTCATTACACCCGAGCACCGCCGGCCTATACTGCTAGTATACTATAATGCATAGATAGCCAGGTCTTAAATTCCCTCTACGCCACCTTTTTGGAAGATATTAGTATCGTGATTTATGGAAACGTTTATGTTCAATATCAGATGATTTTTACAATTACTTTTCATGGGGGATATCGTTTGATACAAAGGATCTGAGCATTTTACAACGAGGACGTTTTAGGAAACAAAAAGTAACGTTTATACATGAAATCAGAAAAGAACAGATGACATTTATTGGACGCATAGGTGATTTTTTAAGAGCCGCTTAGATGTGACGCATGGCCAAAAGTATAGGACACCCAGTGAAGATCGAACTCACTACTCGGTTGTAACTGGTTTGGGCGAGATAACCTTGCTAACCATTACACCACGACGAGGTGCCCTTTCTTTGACGCATAGTGTGGAAAGAGTGCTTCGAGGATTTAACACGCGCGGTACATACTGAAAGCTAATAGAAAGAAGGAAACAATGAGTATGCTATCTAACGAGATTTTGTAAATTGATGGCAGACCAGGGGCTGGATATTTATGAATAAGAAATTGCTAAAAGTCATAAGAAATAGGAAATTTAGGGAGAGACTAATTTATCTAAAAGGCAAAGAGTTTGAGTTTGAGTTTTGTTTTACGGTATATCAACCTCTGTGGGTTATTTAACGCCAAAATGGTGACGTTTTAAGGTATTTTTTAAAATGCTCGGTTATTGTGAGAAGGTTGATTTAGTCAGAATTTAATGAAAATTTTTGTTTATATTCTTTTTTATTTTAGAAAACTGAAAATGTCTTCTAGTTTTGTATTCAACGTCACTCAGGAAGTCGCGGAACGAGTCCCAATCGGCTCTTTGGTAGCAGTAAGATATTCTGCTGCTCTGAGGTTCTTGGAGGTGGAAGGAGATATTGACGGAAACTAATGCATGGTCAGATTTTCCAAGAGAGCAGAGTTGCTCGACATTGCAAGAGTCAGGGGTATAGGTAAAGCACAGATTTATTAGTGAATCGTGTTCGTTAGAGTTATTACAGAAACACGTGGGGATCTCAACCACCTGCGTAAGGGACTGAGTGATAGAAAAATTCATGGTGCGTACACCAGCAAGATCTGTGACGGAGTTATGCAGCCACTCAGCATGATGAACGTTAAAGTTGCCAAACACAAATATATGGGCAACCTTGTGGGAGGAAATGGCCTTGTCGATATTGTTGGAGATGCTGTCCAGAATGGAGCAGTCGGGAGATGATGGGGAGCGGTAGAGAAAGAAGAGGTAGCTAACTGAAAACGAAAGGAAATTAAAATTCTAAATGAGACACATTTTGCGGAAACATATAAGACAAGACAAAAAGTGGGAAGCGTCCATTTAACTATTGTTAATCTGTCTGATTAATCATCTCCTATCTCCTTCGTATTTCTCTCGTTAGAAGTAAGTTAAATTCGGACAGTTTGTAACCAAAACAGCTAAGAATCAAATTTCCACCATCATCCGACTTGGAAGCGTGGTGTATGCTAGACAACATCATTATCAAAATATTACATAAAGAGCTGGGAAAAAAAATATCATGACTACTCATGAATGAGGTTCACGTTGCATTCTCAGAACGCGAGGTTTACCGCTTTTCGAAATTTTTCGTAAATCTAATTTCGCCGGTAGACATTTGAGCTAGTATATCTACAATACACTTGTGTATCGTTATAATGGGGCCTCATATCAGTGAGGGGGGGTCGATGTGCAAGTGAAACCGTTTAGAGGAAGGCCCCGAAACGGTGTACAATCTCTCCTGATGATCCCAATTTAAATATGAATTGAAGAGGAACACATTAAAAGAAATTCTGTGAAGTCATATGCCGGTGACAATGTCATTGGCATGAGGAGCATTTCACATTTAGCTCGCTTCAGGTGAGTTCAATTACCTGCCAGCAATTTCCTTCTTCTTTTAATAAACGTAATGAAATTAATGTAACATGTAAGCTTTGCAAAATGTTCACCTTAGAATATGGTTAATAATTCTTCATAAAAGAATATCGATTAATTTACATATATCCGGTTTTTTATTATGACATAATATTAATTTAATAGATATTAAAATTTATGCAAGTTAAGAATGTATGAAGAATTGATGAAAAAATGCTCTCTGAACCGAATAAAGATTAATCATACCAAAAGTCCCTTTTAGTCAGGTCAAAATTAAAAATAAAAAATAAAAAGTGATTTCTTTATTTCCTTTTCGTTTTTTAAAAAGCTGAGATGCAATTAAATCTAAGAGAATTACCTTTGTAGCCAATAATATATACATTTTACCGGATGTAAGCAGTCTAGACTCTAACCGAATAAAATGACCTTTTCCTGTAAGCATCGTATAAAATAAAACCCTGCATTCTTCAAAATATAACCTACATTTTCAAATGTCAAAGTCGACCTTCATTCTTATTAGTTAAATAAAACACACTCAAAGATTCTAAATTTTTATGCCTTTCCATATTAACCCTTTAAATAGCAGACGTATTGTTTTCTAATTGTAAATGTAAATTATTTTCACCATATTTATAGAAATTTCCGTGTTGCAATAAAATTTAATTAATTTTAAATAAAAAACAAATTTAATTATATTATGCTCTACGATTTATGTTGTATTGATCACTTTTTTAAATGAATTGATATCGGAAGACACGGGATTTAAATCATTTAGACTAATACATTAAGACTAAATCACAGCTCAACAGTACGGTTAAACATCAGATTGCTTCTAGCCAGGATTGAAACCCGACCGGATTGACATCTGTAGGCGATTCTACCTCTGATCTTTAGGCGCTTGGTAGGGGACGACAGATTTTAGCGTGTTATATACAATGTAAACACACGCCAGTAGTCGAGAGTGTTCAAAATAACTTCTGAATGAACGATGCATAGATGCGTGAGTTGCTACTGTTTTTTCAAAGTCTACCATTCCTCCATAGTCTTCAATCGGGGTGTGAGAGTGTAAGTAGTAAATGATTATATATAAGTGCGAGAAAAGAATCTGTAGAGTAAAAGTTGTGGTTACATTTTATTGTTTTCACTGTAAAAGTGTGGGACCTAGTTGCTACTCAAGCAGCTCGAATAAATTCATACATTAGCGGGCACCAGTGTGCGAGGTTCATCGGAACCGAAGCCCTGAAAGTATTTGTAGATAAGTCAGGGATATATATATATATATATATATATATATATATATATATATATATATATATATATATATATATATATGGTGTATCGAGGCAGCAGACTATTATCTAAACATATACTATTAAATATAACAGACAATGAATGACTATTATGTTTAATCATGAGCCGTTCTAGACATATTATTTTCGCTTTAATTTCAGGTGAAAATAAAGACAAAAATTCTCCAACATTTATATATTTTTTATTATGTTGGTTCTAAAGTTTCAAATAATATGAGCGATCTTCAGAGAGGTTACAGGGACGTTATCATACAAACTTCCACCACCAAAGATGTTTTTTTCATCTTGTGTTGACATAAAACTTTGCTAAGCAACGAGAACAGAAGCAGTTCTATGACGTCACACCATATGAGAGCTCGAAATGTTAACAGAAATATATATGTAATGTGTTATGACAAGGTTTAAATGTGATTTTATTAAGTGTGGGTTGTTTTGATTTCATGTAAATGGCCTCCAATATCTGAAGGTTCTTTTTACTGTGTATATGAGTGAGTATTATTGTGTTGTTGACTAAAATTTGTCTAATATTACCTACGTGGCTATGTTTTTCTAAGAAATGTTGTTTAATTGAACTCTGATCAGAAAGGTAACAGGTAAATCTACGGGAGAGCGTGGTTGTAGTAAAACCAATATACGTAGTGGGTTTATTATTAGTACCAGAGATACAGTCTCTGAATGGGCATGTAAATTGATGCACTACACTGGTTTTCAGATTTATCTGGCCAGCTTTCAATACCTCCAGCTGATATGAAATCCTGCGTCCAACTCTTTTTAAAAGAGGTCAGAGGAATCAAGCCGCCTTTTAACCCCGACTCTCTTCAACACTCATCGCTACCGCTCTATATGGGCGGTGCTAATCTCATTCTTCCTTCTTCCACGTTCTCAACATCTCAACCTCAAATGGCGTAGGTAAAAACAAAAAGAATTTTGGGTCATTAATCTTTGTTTATCAGATCGGCTCGGAACTTGAAATCGGGGAGACGATTTCGAATTTCATCTGAATTCATTGCATTCATTTACGCGCAGGTATCCTTGGGAAAGGTATTAATCCGTCTCTTCCTCCCGATTATGGGTTGAATAACAACAGATTGGGTTCTATAGCCTTGGCTGGCAACCAGTCTACCGCAATGAGTAATGACAACCTAGCGTGATAACCTTCTGCCCAGTCAGTTATGTCTCCTTAGAGACATGATCGCCCAAGCATGTATCACGGATGACACTTAAATGACTGACTATACTGGTTGTTTCTCGACCAATCAATAGTTATCACAGATGTGAACAAATTATTCCTAATCTGGAAAATATATAAACACGGACTACACAGATTTCCTTTGTACACAGCTCCTCCAAATTAGTTGGTATTCTTTTTTTCTTTATTACTTGTATCCAAAGGAATCCAAAAGTAATCTTGGATATTTTTTTGGACACAGAAATTATAATGAATGAACGCGACAGACAGACCTCTTTTCTTCTGGGTGGCTGATTCGAAACAGATATTTTTTTTCTTGGAAGTTTTGTCCAAAGAAATCATACAAGTAATTACCCGGTTCTATTTATCAACAACATATAATTTTTTTTCTATTTGACTTCTTCGTGGATACGTCAATAATCATTTTCTTATCTGCGGGAAGTGGAAAGGAGAGTTATTTTATGCTATATACTGCCTCTGCTGCCGGAAAACAGCAATCGTCTTGACAGACGACGAAGAACAAGAACATGTATATATAAAAATATAAACTTATGTTTTTATTTTGAGGTGGAGTGTAACCAGAGAGAATCACGCACATACGAGGGAGTTGTTGAGCAACGTGAGTTGTCTTCTCTTCTTCTTTCTTCACTGCATTCTCCTTAAATTCTCTCGGCGTTCTTATTTCGGTCAGAAAGCCACGGACTTATATAACCTGTAATTTTTACGTATTTTTGCCTTCTCGGGTTTTTGCTTATGTTATGTGGCCAGGCACATCTGTCAATCATCTTTGCCGGCTATTGTTTTTCAAGCCGGCCGCCTTTGATGTCAATCACACTTTTGTTGGTCATTTATCTGTGTTTTCTGCCTTTGATGACAATCATATTTCTGTCGGTTTGCAGAAATAGACTACATTAACATCTAGCACAGGGCTGAAAGTAGGGGCACACAGTGAGGATCAAATACACTGTTCAGTTGTAACTGTTCTAGCGAGACCATTAAGCAACGGCGAAGTGCCGAATTAGATAGTCATAGGGATTTTCTTGTGGCACAATGCCGAAAGTTTAGAGCACCCAAAGAATATCAAACTCGTTTTGGTGCAGTGGAGATCAACTCGGAACGAGAGATCGGTGTGCCGAGTTCAAATTCCAGTTGAATTCATCGCATTCACTTACGCACAAATACCCTAGGGAAAGGTATTAATCCGTCACATCCCTCCAGTTATGAGTTAAATAATAGAACAGATTGGGTTCTATAGCCTTGGCTGGCAACCAGTCTACCGCAGAATGCAATGGCAACCTACTACGGGATAATTTTCTGCCCAGTCGGTCATGTCTCTTTCGAGACCTGATCGTCCAATGCGTGTATCACGTATGGCACTTAACTAATACCAACTTGTTAATTTTACACTAAGTTAAAATATACCTTTGGTTTTCTGAGCGTTACTTATACGGGATACAAGGTCGGAAGTATGGGGGCACCCACTGTGGATCTTGTCTTTGTGAGACAAGCTTAACATTCATTATGCTATTTCGAAGTGCCAAATTAGATAATTATCTATACCTCACTGTTATCAGAATGCTGAAAGTTTGGAGCTCTACCTTAATGTCAGGAATGCTGATTTTCCATGAAATATTTCTTAATAGAAAAGTTGGAGCAAAACAATTCTCTCCATTGCCTATTGCCATATTAAGCCCAGCATAATCAATAAAGCATACAGTTAATTTTTGCTTTAATACTCGAATTTTTATTGATATAAATTTTTTTTATAATTACTGTTTATGTTTATACAATGGTTTGTATGCGTTTTTTTTTTTTTTTTTTTTTTTTTTTTTTTGTAAATCCTATTCAATCTTTATGATGTTATAAATTTTCTTTCTACTTTCTATTTTTTAGGAGGGGGTGGCTATCGTTTTTCGAACACTCCTTTCGTCATATCGTGAATACCTCATCACGCATGCGCCAAGACAACACAACAAGACCACCCGTTTCGGTGAAAATAATACCTCGATTCTTGCTCATTATTTTTCTTCACAGTAAGGGTCAGAATAACGATAGATGATGGAGAACAGAACTGAACGAAAAAGAAGAAGGAATCTCCAGGCAAGGGAGATGAAACAAAAAAAGTTAAGCAAATAAATAAAATCAAATAGAAATAAAAATAGATAAATAGATAAGAAGCTAACAGTACATAAAAAAGAGACGCGGGATAAACAAGGAAAAATCGAACTGCGAATAGACAAACACACAGCCCATCACAAACACGTGCTCATCGATACACATGAATAAACAGGAAGGTCTTTAGATTCCTCAATAGGCTTGATTTTAAGGTTATAAAAACAGACTGACTGCTGAGAACATAGGGGTATTCAGGATGTTAGCTCTAATGTAAAAAAAAAAACCAACTCAATATTGAAATTAAACAAATTTCTTTATTTACATAGTCACATATTAAAAACAATGTTGAATATCTGTATGGCTAAACGGTAGCCCCTTTACTTTGGCGCTAAAGCTCAGAATTCGTCCTGAGGTTAAAACTCGGATAAGAAATTATAATTTTCAAGTAGACGCCTGCATGCGGATTATTAGTGAAATTCAAACCCCGAAATTTATTATACAAGACTGAATTCATTCATTCATTTTCATCAGATAGAGCATTTTGCGTCGCTGTTTTCACCACTACACCTGTAGTTCATGGAGACATTCAAGGCAAAAAAAATAATTCTATGGGTTACCGGTTCATTTTGCACCGACTCCTCTTCTCGGATGTTTCTCCACCCACTAACCTCTAAGACACAGCACCTACGCTCAAACTGGCGATTGGCCAATGGCTATTTGGCACAGGTAAGTAGATATATTCTTCAGACTAACCTCACATAGTTTATACCGCATGTCAATTCTGTTGGCCGGAGTATGGCCATCATAGTGCCCATGCGACTTCTTCGAATCCTGTGTGAGAGTTGGGTGTAAGCCCTGGGACAGTACAGTTACGCATCCAAATTCACCTGAGTAAAGCGTGGTCGACCGCTTCGCTGCAAATTTACCACCACTGACGACACGCCAAAATGTCCAAATGTTGATGTTATAATGATGATGCAATTATATTCATATAATAGCATCATCCACAACTAAATATGATGGAAGAATTATTATTAAAAACAATAAAAACTCACATGACGAAATGGCCATTTATAAATTCGTTTAACGCTGAATTTGGATTGAACATTCCACCTTTTTCTCCTATTCAGGAGTTTGGAGATGCCTTCTAAAGGTTAAGCAAAGTATTGAGAAATACTAACATTTTGTTAAAAAGCGAGAACAGAGTAATGAACTGCTACATAAGTTCAGTCCTTCTACATGGTAGTTAATTTTGGATACATTAAAAAACGTAAAGCAACAAAAGATGCTGAGAATACTTTGGATTGGACATATAAGTAACGAGGAAGTTTTAAAGAAAATGTCAGTTAATTGCCATACGAGATACACGCTTGGGCGATCATGTCTCGAAAGAGACATGACCGACTGGGTAGAAGGTTATCCCGCAGTAGGTTGCCATTGCTTTCTACGGTAGACTGGTTGCCGACCAAGGCTACAGAACCCAATCTGTCCTATTATTTAACCCATAACTGGAAGGAAGAGACGGATTAATGCCTTTCCCAAGGCGTAAGTGAATGCAATGAATTCAGCTAGAATTCGAACTCGGCTCCCCAATTTCTCGTTCTGAGCCGATATCCACTGCACCACAACGCACATCCAAAGAAAATGTACATGCAAAAAATACACTTTTTTCTGTTCTTTAAAGTATGATTCACCCTGTACAAGGCTTAATAGACACTCGAAGTAGAGTTTAACTTAAGTGGTAGTTTACATGGATAGAAGGAGAAGATAAGGCTTGACTTTAGACTTGAAGAAGTCAAGATTGGAGTGATCGGGGAAACGACCTTTTAGGAATCTGTTCTACAGATCATTTTGCCTGAATCTATACCGATATATCGTATATGGGAATTCCACTTGAGGTCTCTGGCCCAACATCCTCTCAAGGTACGGAGCTTCCTTGAGGGGACATCCGGTCATCATGACTGGTGGTAGTTAGGGTCTGATCTGCGGTGATAGAATGTAACTGTTTTAAATATGAAAATGCTATCTGGGAGGATGTTGCCAAGATATACCAACAGTACTTCATTTTTGTCCTGACCTGGTTCAAAATAAGTTAGGGGTCAGCATGAGGATTAGGGCACAGCGAGCCGATCATTTTGCCTGCATCTATAGCTATATATCGTGTATGGGAATTTCAGTTGAGGTCGGGTATAAGACTGTTCGAGGTCAGCATGAGGAGTCGGGTATAGCGAGCCGATCAATTACCCTGAATCTATACCGATATATCGTATATGGGAATTCCACTTGAGGTCGGGCGTAAGTCTCTACGAACAGTACTCCAATTTCGTCCTGATCTGGCTCTAAAATTGTAGATGTCAGCATGAGGAGTAGAGTATAGCGAGCCGATCATTTTGCCTGCATCTATAGCGATGTATCTTATATGGGAATCACAATTGAGGTCGGATGTGAATCTCTGACCCAATATCCTCTCAAGATACGGAACTTCCTTGAGGGGACATCCGGTCATCATGACTGTTGGTAGTTAGGGTCTGATCGGCGGTGATAGAATGTAACGGTTTTGAATATCAAGACTGGTAAATGGTATCTAGGAAGATCTTGCCAACATATACCAACAGTACTCCATTTTCGTCCTGACCTGGTTCAAAATAAGCTAGGGGTCAGCATGAGGATTAGGGCAGAGCGAGCCGATCATTTTGCCTGCATCTGTTGCTATATATCGTGTATGGGAATTTAAGTTGAGGTCGAGTATAAGACTGTGACCCAATATCCTCTTAATGTACGGAGCCTCTTTGAGGGGGCATCTGGTCATCATTACTGGGAGTTTTAGGGTCTGATTGGCGGTGATAGAATGTAACGATTTTTAATATCAAGACTTGAAAATGCTCTCTGGAACGATCTTGCCAATATATACGAACAGTACTCCAATTTCGTCCTGATCTGGCTCTAAAATTGTAGATGTCAGCATGAGGAATAGAGTATAGCGAGCCGATCATTTTGCCTGCATCTATAGCGATGTATCTTATATGGGAATCACAATTGAGGTCGGATGTGAATCTCTGACCCAATATCCTCTCAAGGTACGGAGCTTCCTTGAGGGGGCATCCGGTCATCATGACTGGTGGTAGTTAGGGTCTGATCTGCGGTGATAGAATGTATCAGTTTTGAATATCAAAACTGGAAAATGGTATCTGGGATGATCTTGCCAAGATATACCAACAGTACACCATTTCCGTCCTGATCTGGCTCAAAAGATTTAGAGCTCGGCATGAGAAGTAGGGTATAGCGAGCCGACCATTTTGCCTGCATCTATAGCAATATATCGTGTATGGGAATATCACTTGAGGTCGGGTGTAAGACTGTGGCACAATATCCTCTTAATGTACGGAGCCCCTTTGAGGGGGCATCTAGTCATCATTACTGGGGGTTTTAGGGTCTGATCGGCGGTGATAGAATGTAAAGATTTTTAATATCAAGACTTGAAAATGCTCTCTGGAACGATCTTGCCAAGATATACGAACAGTACTCCATTTTCGTCCTGATCTGGCTCTAAAATCCTAGATGTCAGCATGAGGAGTCATGTATAGAGAGGCGATCATTTTGCCTGAATGTATACCGATATATCGTATATGGGAATTCCACTTGAGGTCGGGTGTAAGTCTCTGGCCCGATATCCTCTCAAGGTACGAAGCTTACTTGATGGGGCATCCGGTCATCATGACTGTTGGTAGTTAGGGTCTGATCGGCGCTGATAGAATGTAACCAGTTTTGTTTTTGTGGCATTGAATGTAGCCAATCCTTCTTTCTCTATTGGGAAGTTTGTGTTAAAATAGAAGCAAGCTCAACTCAGTATGAAGTAATGGTTAACGATCTAATCTAGCTGTTTATTACAATCTGAAAAATAAGCAGGTAAATATTATACCTTCTGTATATACTTATACTGAACATTAAAATTAGGAACCTCCATTAAATCACAAAAAATCCAGTATAGTATGAATTGAAAAGTTTCAAAACTTATGAAAACGTACTTTTTCTTTCAAAATGTTTATAATATTGTTAAGAGGAAAGATCAAAGTAATCTTTATTTTATAAATTTTGTAATCCCTTTTAACATGTTCAAAATTTTGGCAAAAATTTTGTTTTGATTTGAGTTAGCATTGCAGAAAATCTTACGACTGTTTACAATCGATCACGTAATTTGTTACGTAACTCACTTTTTCGGTGACAAACACATTAATTTGGAAATTCTCTCAAAAATTAAATAATTGTCGGATTTTAATGAAATTTTCAGTACTCATTTAGAAATGAATAAAATTATTTTTTAAAATTATTATTTTTTTTAAATATTGAATAAATTTATTTTTAATTTTAACATAGTTAAAAATAAAAAAAATGATTTGTATGAATAAGATTTATACCAAATTCGTCTTCCATACTTTTGGCCGGATACTATAAATCATCAGTTGTCGGCTGCTGCTAAGGTGCTGATAACTGTGATAACAAGGCTACCGTAATTGAGGAATGGTTTTTGAAACATTTTTCAAGCAGTAAACAATTAATTCTTGTTGGAAGTCCACTTAAAGTAAGTTTAAATTCGGTAATTCTAAGAAAATAATGTGTCGGCGAGGCGTATTTTATTTAATTCTGATTACAATCGATGAAAAATGGTGGAAAATTTGAAATTTAAAATTTTTTTTTTCAAATTTAGACATTTTTTATTCCGATCATAAACCAGAGTATTTTGCTTACTGGAATTAGTAAATTTAATCCCTTGGCTTTCAATTAAAGCTAATATTAAAGCTTGAAGATAATTTATTTATTTTTACAAATTAAATTTAAATTTAGGTATAGAAAATGAGTGGAGGTACCTAATTAAAAGTAGAGAGTGGAATATATAGGACACATGCTGAAGAAGGACGGTTGGAAATTTTGACACTCGCAAGACTGTTTGAAGGAAAGATGATTAGGAGAAAAAAGCGTATGACTTACCTAAGGATCTTGTTTAAATTACATGGCAGAATAGGAATTAGGTGAGATAGAGAATAAATAAAAGTGCTACAAAGGCCAATAAATTGTGGAGAGCCATGATCCTCAACATTCTGAGTGACACTGCACATAGAAGTTGCGATACTCTCTGGTGACATTGCTGTATCCGTGCAACCAATTATGTCCCGGACGCCAAATGACTTTTCATCCCTAGCATTGTCGGAACGTTATGGTAATTTTGGGTAGTTTTATAACTGGGAAAATTCCGCACTTATCAATTAAAATCTACATTTTTTTTCATTGAAACAATATATATATATATATATATATATATATATATAAGGTACATTATTTACTTTTGTATTTTCTAAATTGTAATGATTAGATTAGCTAGTTAACCATTACTTCATACTGAGGTGACACTTCTGCTCTAACACTAACCGACCACTAACTTTTTCCCCAGAACATAAATTATATAAAAATTGTCCAAATGTATTGTATTTATCCCAGTGCCTTCGGCTATACTTTTAGCCATTGTCGTGACGACAGATTTCCCCCACTTCCACAAAAATACACGAATATAACCAATTTTTTAAAAAAATTAATCAGTTTGTCTGATGATCGCAAAAGCGTGAAACCCAGGTTTACAAACTCACACCTATCTATAAGAATATGTCTGCTATATCACTGATATTGAGCGATTTTAAATAAGTACCACGCATATATAATAAGTAAACAATATAATTATATACATACACTTTCCACACACACACACACACACACACACACACACACACACACACACACACACACACACATATATATATATATATGTATATATATATAGCACAACTAGAATTTACATACCTTATGCTATATATTACATTAAGTACTGTTTCATTAACCCCAAAAATATATTTATATATGTGCGGGTGTATATATATATATATATATATATATATATATATATATATATATATATATATATGTGGGCAAAATAAGCCATCAAATATTTTAAAATATTTCTCATATATTCTAATAACAGTCACTCAAGCAAACCAGTTAAAGAACACAAGTGATTGCATTTCCTGGTTCCAAAAAATTGAATGCAAAAATAAATACACATTCATTAAATATGACATTAAAAAAACTTTTACCCATCAATTTCTGAAAAAGGTTTAATGAAAGCATTTAATTTTGCTAAAAGGGACATAAAAATACCATCTGAACAGATTGATATAATCCTACATTGCTGCAAATCAATACTTTTCCACGAAGGTAAAGCATGGATCAAAAAATCAAACTACGGCACATTTGATGCACAAAAAGGATCGTATGATGGAGCAGAAATTTCAGAATTAATGGGCATGTACATTTTAAATAAAATCAACAAAATAATACATATAGACAACTACGGATTATATAGAGGTGATGGATTAACGATAGCATGAGACAACAAAAGAGAAAATGATAAAATAAGGAAAGAGCTTTTCAAACTATTCAAAACCTAAATTTTGATATAATAGTAGAAACAAATAGAAAAGTAGTACAATATTTAGATGTGGAATTTAATTTACAAAGTGGCAATGTGTCGCCATACATGAAAACAAACACTAAGTTAACATACACAAAATCCAAATATTCCCAAAAGTATAATTGGACACATTCACAAAGGAATAGGACACAGACTATCAAATAATTCGTCAAACAAAACAATATTTGATGAAAAGAGAAATATCTATGAATATGCACTAAGAAAATCTGTCCATAAAAACATTTTACAATATAATTTTTAGCCAAACAGACAAGCAAAAAAAGATAATAGAAAACGAAACTTTATCTGATTCAGCCAACCACTTAATTTAGAGGTAAAGGCCAAAATAGGACAAATATTTTTTAAACTGATAGATAGAAATTTTCCGAAAGGATCAGAACTAAACAAAATTTTCAACAGAAACACAATCAAGCTAAGTTATAGTTGCTCTAGTAATTAAATAGTTTCATAAATAAACAAAACGCCAGAAACTTAGATAGCAGTGTACAAAACAAGACTACTAATAAAGAATGCAATTGCAGGGACAAAAATAAATGTCCACTTCACGGACTTTGCAACACAAAAGAAAACATTTACAAGGAAAAGGTCAGTTAAGTGCCATACGTGATACACGCTTGGGTGATCATGTCTCGAAAGAGACATGACTGACTGAGTAGAAGATTATCCCGCAGTAGGCTGCCATTGCTGTCTGTGGTAGACTGGTTGCCGACCAAGGCTATAGAACCCAATCCGTCCTGCTATTTAACCCATAACTGGAAGGAAGAGACTGATTAATACCTTTCCCAAGGGTATTTGCGCGTAAGTGAATACAATGGATTCAGCTGGAATTCGAACTCGGCTCCGCCCGGTTTCTCGTTCCGAACCGATATCCACTGTACCACAACGCACATCCAAGGAAAAGGTACATGACATAAATGGCCAAAATAAAATATATTTGGGTTCGACCAAACACATTTAAGACCAGGTCGTTCAATCGCATGTCTATATTCAAAATAGAAAATTTTAAAAAACTGTACAAAATTGGCTAGCCATGTGTGGAAATTGAAATTAAAATATGGGAAAGACCAAGATATAATGCGAAGTATAGTAAAAACAGCCAAGCCTTACAATGGTGGCAAAATATGTAGACTGTGCCAGGAAGAAACGTTATAGATTATGCTATTCCCAAACAAAAGCGAACTGTTGAATGAAAGAACGGAAATTATGACTAAGTGTAACCATGCTAAAAATACATTTTAGGTTCATACAACCATGGATGAAAAAGGCATAATTCATTGTATTTTTAAAAATTGTGCATTCAAAAATTCCCAGCTTCATGAGCGAAAAAAAAAACACAGTTATGTCAGCGTTCTTAAAGAAAACGGTAAACGGTAAAATCAATTATTGCAAATCGCCGGAAGACACCACTCATGGTAGAAACACAAGTCGCGTAATAACTCGTTTACAAATGGAATATATATATATATATATATATATATATATATGTGTGTGTGTGTGTGTGTGTGTGTGTGTGTGTGTGTGTGTGTGCAGAAAATGTAACCAGCAGTGTCCAAACTGTAGTTTAGGGTAATTTGCGCTCATAACTAAAACTATCTTTCTTCTTTCCTTCAGTGAAGTGAAATAACAGGGCAAACAGGGCTCTCTAGCCTTGCATGCTACTCAGCTTAGGAAAAGGAATTATATTAATTCAAGCATAATAGGGAAAGCGAAACCACTCCACTATCTTTTAAATTAAATCATGGCAATTCACAGATAAAGAAGGAAATGAATCTGTGGAGGACCACATTCCTCATCGGTTATTGATAATACATAACATTAACACATCAATATATGTATACGTGAGTGTGAAGTGAATTTAACAAAGATGAATATATGCATAAGTTATCACTTTTTTCTACCCTTAAACGTCTGCAGGTGCAGCTGTCTCCCACCGACCCTGTCACTTTTTCAGGTTATGGCGATTGTCTCTTTCCTCAACTCTGAAATACTCATTAAACACACCTGTGTACAAGGTAACGCTCCGTTTTTAGTTCGACTTTACTTACATAAACGGTGACCATTCATAGAAAAATATTGGCCTTTTCTTTATCCCGTTTGTTCATTTGTTATTCCGACGAATACTGAATAGACCTAAGAGAAAACATTTATAATAGAATGCACGAATAGCCGCATACAAGTGTATGTTTATTTTGACAATAATATAATGTTGTCAATAATTAATTCTCTCTTTCTCTCTCTTTCTCTCTTCCCTCTTGCCACTCGCTTTTTCTTTCTCTCTCTCTCTCTCGCTCTATCTTTTTCTCTCTCTAATTTTTCTTTCTCTTTCTCACTTTAATATATGATTAAACATAATACACATTCATTTTATATATATATATATATATGTGTGTGTGTGTGTGTGTGTGTGTGTGTGTGTGTGTGTGTGTGTATTTAAGCATCAATTTTTTTTAAACATGTCAGATTATGCAATTGCATAAATTCTATAAATTGCAAATATTATGTTTGCTTTGTTTTTTAATCAAATCCGTTCATACTCACGGATAATCTTTCGCGTATTACAATCAAAAGATCTCAAAAATGAGCTGTAACGTTGACAGATGTTATTTTCATTCATTTCTCAAAGTATTCAAGTACTTGAAGAAATAACATCTATCAATGTTACACCTCATTTCTGAGATCTTTTGATTGCAAGACGCGAAAGATTGTCCGTGAGTCTGAACGGATTTTATAAAAAAGAAGCAAAAATAATGTTTGAAATTTATTTAATCTTACATATATATATATATATATATATATATATATATATATATATATATATATACTAGCAGTATAGCCCGGCGTTGCTCGTGTGTAATGAAAGCTTTAAAACTAATCCATTTTCCTGGAGCTCAGACTCAGCCTAAAGAATATTTGAGTGAAGTTTGGTGAGAATCGGATAAAAATTTGTGTTTTGCATAAAGGACATACAGACAGATAAATGGACATACACACAAATATCTTGCCTTATATATATATATATATATATTATCGATTTTCTGCACTAGTGTAAAAACTGCAACCTCGAAACTTCTGAATATCGTTTCTTATGTCTTTGTCTATGAGTGTATCAAATTTGATTAAAATCGGACCACTCCTTCTATAACCCGATCTTTTCGATTATCGATTTTCGATATTTATCGGGGGTACCTCGGCACAAAACCTAGCTAAAATCACTCGCAGACACTTATAGTACAACTGTGTAAATTTTCAAGAAAATTGGTTCAGCCGTTTCGGTGTCTATAGGTAACGGACACACACACACACACACACTTACATACATACACACACAGACAAAGTTCTATTTATAAATAAGCTTATATACATAGATAGATAGATAGATAGATAGATAGATAGATAGATAGATAGATAGATAGATAGATATACAATCAATGTATATTATGTTTAATTATGAGCCGTTCTCAACATCGTCTTTTGGGTTTAATGTTTACTTAAAAATAACAAACAAAGAATTATGGTTATATTTTTTATATAATTTTCCATGCGGTCTCAAATTTTTTTTTCTTTTCAGAACATTAATTATATAAAAATTGTCCAATATCTTTATAACATCAACATTTGAGCAATTTTTATATAAGTGAAGTTCTGAAAAGAAAAAATTATAAGATCACATGAAAAATTACATAAATTTACAAAATTTCATAAAAAACTTGACCATAATATCTTGTCTGCCATTTGTAAGGACTCCTGTATAAAAGAGAGATTGTTGCCCAAATAATCAATGTGTGTGTGTGTGTGTGTGTGTGTGTGTGAAGGATGTATTATAATAATAATATCTAAAACGAATGTAGAAAATTTATTGACAAGGTAATTCACTTGAGCACCTGCTCACTTTACCTTTCCCAGGTTAAGATGAAAGAAATACAAATCTGTGAGGGAAAATGCCTTGAGATCTCTGAAGATAAGTACCAATCAAACAAAATTGAATTAAATTACCTTATTACCTCATATTTTCGAACGAGGGAGAGTGCCTGACCGTTTGTTTGTTTTATGTATATTACAGACGTTTAGTGAGGATGCACTACAAATCAGTCCACCGAAATTAGAGAGTGATTTTTATCATAATAAACCATATGATATAGAAAGGAAAAATGAAAACTCAAGCCATAGTTAAGCGGTTACAATTCCAGAATTTAAATATTAGAATGGACACAAACGTTAACACTAAATGGTGACAGTCGTTCGATTTATGGTCCCTGGCATGAAACAGACTCTTGCCTCTTGGTGTTTCTCTTACTGTCAACTTATATATATATATATATATATATATATATATATATAAAGTACGTATATTTTGGCAGTATCCTTTTTTTAAACACGTTGTATTAAACAATAGAGACAACTTAGTCTTAAAGATTTTAATTTGTATTTTCTCATATTTTCTAATGAGGCTTTTAATTTCCGAATTATATTTATGTAAAATTGTCCAGTATAAATATAATTTTGAAATAAAAAGCCTCATTAGAAGATATGATCAAATATAAAAGAAAATCTGCAAGACTGAGTTGTCTCTTTCGTTTAACACAACGTGTTTAATATATATATATATATATATATATATATATATATGGAGAAAGAGAAAGAGAAAGAGAGATGAAAACTCAATCGGTTATAAATCCAGAATTTATAAATATATATTTGTGTGCGTGTGTACACACACACACACACACACACACACACATTTTCTTTCATGTACTATTTTGTCTTTTTTTCATTTTAACCTGAGAGTGCCAAAGAAAGTACAAGCTTGGTGAAACACGCTGTGAATAAACTTTTAACTTAATTTTCATTATATATATAATTTCGTAATTTTAATTATATATATAATTTCGTCCCCTGTGTCGTGCTTGACAATTTTACTTGCAAGAATTTATCTTGCATATTTATATGTTTATCATTCGCCTTTATTTTGAATACTACTGCCAGATCTGTTCTGATAGTCCTGTTGTATATATTTAGAGAGTCTTGATAATATCCAAAGAAGAATCTGCAATGTAACTCTCTCTGAACTGGCATCTCGCCTTCAGTCAATTTTCCATCGCCGTAAAGGAGCTTTAAATGCCTTTTCTATAAAAGACAAACTTTCCTATGCCTTTTCTATAAAAAAAAAAATTTCTTATGCCTTTTCTATAAAAAAAACTTTTCTGTGCCTTTTCTATAAAAAATACTTTCCTATAACTTTTCTATACAAAAATCTTTCCTATGCCTTTTCTATAAAAAAACTTTTCCTATGCCTTTTCTATAAAAAAAAACATTCATAGCAATTGTTCTGATGGGATTTCCCCTTTGATACCGTGATTTTATAAATTTAGGCTCACTACTAGATTAGCAGCAATGTGTTGTCAGTTTACTGTTGAACTGGTTAGATGTAACCGTAAGTTCTATGCTAATAGTTTCTTCTTTTCTCTCTCTCACTTGAGTGAATTCTCTTCCAATCCTATACTTTTCAGTTAATTATGAGCTTTAAATATAAATGTACTTTCAGTCGATGTCTATCTATTGACTTCCTAATTACTCTCCTATTGTTTTCGTTGCAATATTTCTATTTTATAATTCCTTCACAACCTGCACCTCCTTGCGTCTTAGTGGATTTACTGCCTTGCATCGGGTAATTTTGTTTTAATCATTTCACCCTAAGCAAGGCATTACACTGCCACTGTTGCGCAGCGGGTTACATAGGGGAAAGTGATGAGAAAGATTGGTTAGTTATAGAAAATGTCGGGAGGAGGGTGATAGACGGATGAGAATACCGAGGGTAAGCATGGGATAGATGGGAAGAGAGTTTGAGAGAATGGATGCGTGTTAGTGTGATAAGAGGTGTCTATTGACCTTATATTTAAATTCCTGGAGATTGTAGCTGTCGGGCAAGCAAATATATGGAAGAGAATTCCACAGGCGGGAAGTGCGAGAAAAGAAGCTGTTAGAGTAGAAATTGCGGTTACAATTTATCGGTTTCACTGTAAAAGGGAGGGACCTAGTTTCTAATCTAGTATCTCATGCAAATTCATACCTGGGGGCACCAGTGGTCTAAGTTCATCGGAGCAGAAGCCGTGAATTTATATTATAATTAATTTATTAATTTATTTATAGAAGAGACACAGGGAAGCCACTTCACGCCGGTGAGACAGTGACTGCAGCCGGGCTGCCAAATATATAATATTTAGCTCTACTTTTGTATCGAACACTAAAATTAAAAATAAACGTTAAAGAAGAGTAAATTTCTTATTGTACTTTTATTCACATTAGATAGATAGATAGATAGATAGATAGATAGATAGATAGATAGATAGATAGATATTTGTGTATGCATGTGAGCAGGCAAGCAAAGCTTTTGAGATGAACTAAATCAGAATACTATTCAATGCTTATTTTATTAATATATTCAAGAAAAAATAAAGGCACGCAACTGAGCCTAACATATTCGTTCTGCATAAGAAAAGGCTATTGCCACTGAGGCTTTGTGCATTGAGATAAATAATCTTTTCTATAGTGGATTTCAAGAATACAAGCGAGATTTTTGAACTGTGAAAAAGTATCAAAATTTTGTTTAAAAACGCAAAACGTTGAGAACCAGTTGCTGACCAGTGTTAGTTTGTTTTTAAGTCCAAAGCTAAAAATTGTGCATAATGGCGTGCCTAGAACAAGATACGTAACTGACTTTTCAATCAATCTTTCTTTTGCTCTCTTTCTCTCTCTCTTTTATTTTCTTTTAAGATAAAGAAGAAGAAGTTCAAGTCTTTGTTATTTCTATCTTTATCTCTTGACAAAGACTTAAAAAACCTCATGCCATGTTCTTGCAGCGTTGTATTTCAGCTGTAAATACAAGATTATTGAATAGAAATTTAAAAGAGCATTGGCAAGGCTTTCGTTACTAACATTTTCCACGCCTATATAAGCAAAAATCTAGGTATTCGAAATCACTAAAAAAAACTTATGTAGAAATGGGCTCATATGTAAACCTGTGATGTCATCGTAAATACGTATTATTTGACGCAAAAAAGTGGTTGAAACACACCCTACAAAAAATATAAGCGCATTAGATGAAACCAATTTGAAGCATTGAATGAGCGACATTAATTTTTCTGTATAATTTAAGTTAAAGAAAAGAGTACTACAAGAGATGAAAAGTGTGACACAGAGATCCGAAGGCGAATTGGCATGGCGAAGGACGAGTTCCAGAAGCTGAGTAAAGTACTAAGACAGGAAAATTTTACTAGAAACAAAGAAGTGAGTGCTAGATTGCTATGTGATATCTGTTCTTCAATACGACAGTGAATGTTGGACAATATTATCCAAGATGAAGGAAAATCTTGAAGCAGCAGAAATGTGGTTCTACAGAAGGATGCTGAGGATATCGTGGACCGAGCATGTGAGCAATGATGAGGTGTTGGAAAGAATGGCAACGAAAAGAAAATTAATATTGAGCATCAGGAAGAGACAACTGAAAATGTTGGGACATGCAATGAGGAAAGAGAACTTGGAGAACATGATACTGACAGGCTAGATAGAAGGAAAAAGAGAGAGAGGAAAGTAGCGGATAACATATTTGAAGTGCCTGGTCAGGTGGATGAGAGAATGGGGGGTTGCGTGGTGTAACAGGAGAAAACGTAATAAGGGCCACCAGGGATAGGGAGACATGGAAAGCCATGATCACCTAGATTACATAAAAGAAGAAGACTGGATTGCTATGTGATGTCAGTACTTCACTATGGCAGTCAATGCTGGACAATATCACCAAATATGAAGGAAAAACAGACAGTAGTATTTTCGTATTCCACATGTAAGGATTAAATTCCTAAGAACTTACAAAATATGTCGGGATTATCTCACCGACAAGTAATAGCGGGGGAAAGACAATGTCTAGCCTTGCAAAGAAAATTCTAACATTGTTTACAAGCGAAGTCTTTCTTGTAACGATAACGAAAGTTAAAATAACTGGTAACACTCAGCATTCTCCTGTGCGTAAATAACGAGTTTTACATAAGATTTGTACGACAGAATGTAGCACTTTTTAATCTATCTAGGTCTCGTTCAACGTTATTCAACGAGGCCAGAGCGTCTATAAGAATCGTCAATCCCATGGCCCTAGTTAGAAAAATTACTATTTTAGACGACGACGCCAGAGCACTTGTTATCCCCCACCACCAAATTGACTCTCGGTGAGTAAAATAGCTTGTACTTTTTTTCTCCTCTTTCAATCACCACAAAACTTGATGGAACAATCTCACATGGAGATGATTTCCTAAACACTACACTCTTAACCTCTTCAATTCAATGGCCACTCGTTATCTTTCCTCGTAATCTTCACTTCCTACTAATGTATACAAAGATAGTTTACACTGTATATGGTTTGTGAATTTAATGACATAATGGTTGTAATTTCAACCCCTGGTTCGGGTAGTGTGTACTTACATTCAGTGAAAACGGATGAGCAATGACTGAACAGTGTTTTTATTCTACGTGCTCTATCCTATCAGGACGTAGGCGATCATGGCTTTCCACATCTCTCTATCCCTGGTGGCTCTTAACATGCTTTCTCCTGTTACACCACGCAACCCCACCCCGTTCTGTCATCCACCTGATGAGGCCCTTCAAATATGTTGTCCGCTGCTTTCCCCTGTCTCTTTTTCCCTCTATCTGGCCGGTTAGTAGCAGGTTCTTCAACCCCTCCTTCCTCATTGCATGTCCAGGAAATTTTAGTTGTCTCTTCCTGATGCTCAATATTAATTTCCTTTTCGTTTCCATCCTTTCCAAAACCTCATCATTGCTCACATGCTCGAACCATCCTTTTGTATGACCGCATTTCAGTTGATTCTACTTTTTACTTCATGTTTGATGATATTGTCCAGCATTCACTACTACATTGAAGTACTGACATCACATAGCAATCCAGTACTCTTTCCTTTGTTTCAAGCGCAATTTTCCTCTGTCTTCTTACAATTGATGGTTAAGGCTTTCTTATTTCCTTTTATTACCTCCAATTTGTAGTTCGTATCTGGGACTGTTGCTAAGAATCCAACATTCTGTCTTCTTACAATTGATGGTTAAGGCTTTCTTCACATTTCCTTTTACTCCCTCCAGTTCGTAGTTACCTCCTCTGGATGTTACTCTTGTGGACCGCCGCACATTATGTCTTCTTGCAATTGCTGTTTAGCTATTTCTTTTCCCCTTCATTTGAAATTCTGTAGAAATTAATGTAGTTTTCTATCTGCGTTTGCGCGCAAGCCTATGTATTCTGTTTTTTGTTAAGATTATGGCTCTCACACTATTACCCGGAAATGTTTCTGGCTATCATTTGTAATTTGTGGTTATTAAATTAAAAAAGAATTATGTTCTTCGACAAAACTTTGCTGTTACATACTTAAATATTATAGTTTTAGAAATGAAACCTATTTCCTGTTATTTGGAAATATTTATATTCTGAAGAAAAATGAATTTATTTTTAATCTGACATGATTATTACGTCTGATCATTTATTTATTGCTTGTTATTTATTATAAGAGTTATCTCGACAGATTCGCGATACCTAAGGTTTAAAATTAATTTTCAAAAATGAACAATATTTCTTGGAGCTTTTGTTTTAGTTTTAATCTGATGCTAATAGATTAAATTTAATATTTTTAATAAGTAAACGACTTTGATGTATTTTAAAAAATAATTTAAATTGACTGTAATTTATTTTCGTTTTGAAATCGATAGCATCGTTGATTTTAGCGCCATTTTTAGCATTTTGTGATCACAATGTGTTACTCTTCATTAAAAAAATCAAAAATTAAATTAAATATATTTATCTGAAACATTATTGCGGGATATTAGCTGATTTAAAATTTAATGAATATGTTTTTAAACAACTTTTAAGCACTTCAAGTTCAAAATATCTCATAAATTCAATTTTAACACTGTAGTAATTGTTTATTTTAGATGTTGACAGATTAAATGTCAGACGAAAGTTTATTATCTTTTTCTACGTTCGATATATCTGCAAAATTTATTTGCGATATTTAACATGAGTGTTTTTGTTATATAATTTTAACTGCTCAGCAGGCTTTGTGATTTTATTCGCCCGATTGACTCAGTCGATTAAAAACTTAATTGGGCGATTAAAGTTTATTGTTTTACTCGCCCGTGGTCGATTAAAAATCTCACAATGAAAAAAGGAAATCTTATTCCTTTTACAAAATAATAGTATGTCATTGAAGATTCACAAGTTATTTAGAATGATCTACAATTACCTTTTATCGTCCCGGTCAGTGTAAACATTCGTTTAATTAACGCTTCCAGAGTGGAGACAAAATGTCTCTGTTGCCCAGATTAAAGACGCTCAGGGGTTTTAGAACCTTTATCCAAAAGTAAATACGAACATTTGAAAGAAAGAAAAAGAATACGCATACTTCTTTCAACCACGCACCGAAAAACAAATTATACAAGAAAGAAAATCAGAAATGCTTAATACAATTTATTAAACCCCAATAATTTCAAAATAAAGTTATAATTTTTTTGTTCATAAACATGTCGAGTTTTGTAAATACGGACGTCCGTACGATATTATCTGAAAATAAGAGATATAATTATAGCAAATTTACGGTTAACTTAATTAAATTAAATTAAACATTAGCTTACTGAGAAAATGTATTTAAATTTAAATATTGTTACTGAGCAGCAGCCTTTGGGATTTGAAAAAGAAACCACTCGACCGACGGTCGAGAGCAAGGGAAAATTTACTCGCCCCAAAATCATTTTGTCGGGCGACTCCATTTTCTTAATAGTCGCCTGACATAAACATAGCGTGAATCGCTGACGGAAAACAAAAAATGAAATTTTAATTAAAATTTCGAACGTGTTAGAAAGGATTTAAAAAATTTAAAAAAATAATAACAACAAAATTTGATCTTTCCTCTTAATAATAGCATAAACATTTTGATGATAAAACTTTGTTTATATTAAGCCATTTTAACATCATATTATGCTGTTTTTTATTTTGTTTTTCTTTTGGCAATTGAGTGGAGGTACCCAAATTCGTAGTTTCTTTGTTCTGTTTGACTACAACCTCCATCTTATACATGATAAATAATAACAGATCTGATGTTCTCTCTTGTATAATTTGTTTTTCGGTGCGTGGTTGAAAGAAGTATGCGTATTTGTTTTTCTTTCTTTCAAATGTTCGTATTTAATAGTAAAAAATCTGAGTCGCGACCAGTTAAAAAAAAAGAAATTAGAGAAAGAATTGAAAAAATGTTTTCCGGTTCTTCTGTCGGATGAGTTGAGCTGTTATTCTAAATTTAAAATGATATTTCAAGTGAAAAAAAGATCGCTGCTAATATTTAAACTGAAACGTAGTCTATCATTCGCAGCATTGGATCAAATCAACGAAGAATTAGACAGATTTGAAAAAATAGGCGTAATTGAAAAAAAATTAATTATTCAAAATGGGCAGCACTAACAGTGTACGAGGTGCCTTCAATAAGCTTCCGGATTTTTTTTTTTTTTGTAAAAGCATTTAAAATTGAAAATGTATTATGTTATTACTATACATCTGATGAGATGACAGACCCATTGGCGAAAAAAAATTTAAGGTATATAAAAATGGAAAGACAATATGTTAAACTAGTGTAATAATGTCACGAGTTGGAAAGATGACATATATGGTAAAAGGAAAAATGGCAACACGAAAGACATTGCCATCTGTTAAAGAAAAGGTTACAGAAGAAAGCCCCGTAAGAAAGAGAGAACACATGCAAGTACTGTATGATACTTTTGATGTAACAGCATTTCAAGAATACTTTGAACCTACGAGTACGAATACCAGAAAAAGAAAAAACTAAAACCAAAAAACCAGAAAAACCAACATCGTAAAAATTACAGACTTCATTACGTTGGCAAACTCGTCAGAATGAGAGGAGGTGAATACTAATAAATAAAATAAAATTAAATCTCAAACTGATGTAGAGTAAGTAATACACCCAGTAACACAAATGAACTTGTTCAAACGCCTTAAATAGAGTCCTCCAAGTGGGTAAAAAAAGCCTCTGTTAAAGATTTAATTCAAGAATATTTCTTGCATATAACATATTTTCTTACATATGACCTTCTAACTATGACATCCGCGTTCAAAACATTTCACTGTTTAAACGAGATTATAATTATAGTTGTCTCGAAAATTATACTTCCCCGAAAATTATTGAACGAAGGAGAAAAATGGCTGTGACAAAAGAAAGAGTTTAGCGTATTAAAGTCACTCAAAAGTGTTCGGACCGAAATCAGCACGAAGCCCAAATAAAAATCCCGACACTAGTAATCATCTAACAGAAAGCGCTCAGTACAAAGGTAGAGCAAACTAAATAGCACTTAATGAGCCAGACGAACCTACTTAGGTTTTTCCGAAATAGATCGTCAGGGAAAGTTGGCTTTCCCTGACAATCCGTTTAGGAGAAACCTAGGTAGGTTCGTCTGGCTCATTAGGTGGTATATATATATATATATATATATATATATATATATATATATATATATATATATATATACATTGAATTTCATTGAATAATATAGACAAGTTCTATCTATTTATTTTGTGTAAGATCCTTTCGTATGATCTGATTAGCTCAATTGACCAAAAACCCACTACCACCATTCCTTCGCTACCTGCAGCCATGTGCGAAACAAAAATGGACCTGTTTAATTTTCTTGTATAACTCCACTCTGTTAATAATTTAAATGTTCTATGTTCACTGAACATTAAATGTTCATCCTTTCATAATGGCTTATGTAAGCCGATAGCTCAGACCTGATAAAAAATCAACAATTATTGCGATTTCTTGTCGTCTTTCCATGACAACACTATCAAGCTAATCAGATCATCCGAAAGGATCTTACACAAAATAAAGACACAACTTGTCTATATTATTCAATGAAACCTGTATTAATGACAAAATGCTGCCAAAATACACACAATATAAATATATATATATATATATATATATGTGTGTGTGTGTGTGTGTGTGTGTGTGTGTGTGTGTGTGTGTGTAAATATATTATTTTTGCCAGGATTTTCTGAAAAAAACTGGTGAATAATTTAATTCATTTGTGAATAAATGATGAACGTTTCATTAAAATCAAACAGTGGTTTAATTTTTTTTAAAATTTTCAAATCAATGTATTTTCCCCGCAAAAAGACTCTAAAATTTCCTGTATTAATCTTTAATCAACCACCCCAATGCTGATAAAAAGAAATATTTTAAACCAAAATTTCGAACGTTCTAAAATGTATTAAAAATATAATTTAATAATAAAAAATCCTTTGCTTATTCTTCTTAATGACATAAAAAATTTTGAAGATAAAACATTGTTTGTCGAGTTTTTCAACACAGTAAGCTCATCTTTTAACCAATTAGTAGACTTAACCCCACTGTAATAACGTTTGAAGCAATAAGAAAACCATTTCTGTCTAAATGACCGCAGGTAAGAAATTTAAAGGCAAACGCGAAATTACTTTTTGCGAATTACAGTGGTTTTTCCTCTGAAAACTGTTAAATATTACTTTATCAGTTTCCCAGTTTGCGGTTCGGGGTCAGGTGGACTGGGGGAAAATTCGGAAGTGCTTTTACTTCTGATAGTGTCACATTAACAAACCAACGTTCTCTTTCTTTCTCTGTGGGATGCATCTCTTTGCCTACGGTATGAAATCTATGCACTTCTCCAGCTTGAAAAGACAATGATCAAAGGCCACCAAACTGGTGCTCTTTCGAAACGCCAGACTCAGCGGGTCGCAAGAAATAAAGGGCCTCCAATTCGAAATGCTTGTTTAAGAGAGTCAGAGGTTAGTAATGATGCTTCCAGATAGATTGCGACATTTTGCTTTCTTTTCTTGTTTTTAGTATTGGCTTAGCTGGCCTCGAGATATCATCAAACATTGGGAAGCAAGCAGTTACTTGAAACACAACAGTGACATTAATGTTAAAGAGAGGGAAAGAGAAAAAGATAATTCTAGCTTCAACTGCCTTTTTCCCTTTGATCTCAATCCAAATGTACATCTTCATTTTCTCTTCAGCACATTCTGTTTTTCCGCATAATGCTTTTTTGTTTGTACCTTGACTTTCTTACCATTTTAATTATTCTTCATTATTAATATTTCTATTCCAATTTTTAAAGTGGCTCGCTTCTTCTCTTCGTCATCATCGTCGATGTCATCGTCCATTACTACCACCACTCGTTTTAATAAACCAACTAGTTTCTTCTTCTTCTTCTTCTTCTACTTCTTCTTCTTCTTCATTTTCATTCTAACAACATTTCATCACCATGCTTTATTACCCCCCAACACACACAAACACAAATATATGTATATATATATATATATATATATATATATATATATATGTTCTCATACCCTGATTGAGCACTCTGGAAGAATGGTAGACTTTGAAAAACAGTAGCTACTCTGGCATGTACGCATCGCTCATTCCGTAATGAATTAGAGCACTCTGGCTATTGGGCGTGTATAATGATAATGCATACGCTAAAAAGTCTGCCCTCTTCTACCGAACGCCCATAGCTCAGAGGTAGAATCGCCGACTGACGCCAATTCGGTCGAGTTTCAATCCTGGGTAAAAAGCAAGCGGAGTCTAACCGAACTGACGAGCTGTGATACAGCGAAACAGATCTGTCTGCGGATGACTATATATATACATATATATATATATATATATACTACTGGCCATAAATATTAGGCCACACCAGTGTTTTAAAAAAATGATATATTTCATACTATTTGAATGAAATGAAAATAGAATGTTTCTATTGTTAATACTGCACAATAACATGTGCGTCGAATGAATTTATAAATATTTACCTATATTGCAGTTTCATCAATGAAAGAATGAAGAAAATTTCATCTTTGCTTCCTTGCCTTGTAAAGGTAATAATAACAAAAGAACCATTCTATTTTCATTTAGAATTATCCACAAAAATTGTATGAAATACATTATTTCTTTAAAAAACTGGGGTGGTCTAATAATTATGACCGTTAGTGTACACACACACACACACACACACACACAGATATATATATATATATATATATATATATATATATATATATACAACAATCTTTTTTTTATTCCAGTTTCGCTGAAAATTATAGACAAGTTGTTGCGGTTATTTATTATTAATTCTTTATTTATCAAAGCGCTTTCAACTACACTTTTAGCCATTATTAATGATAAATTTTCTTTTAGTTTTAACTGTATATATGGACTGTTTTATGCATATATTTAGAGTTATAGGAATGTTTTATTGTCCAAACACGGCCAACACACTGAGATTAGCTGCTTTAATATTTTTGTAATAGATATATAGTTTAATTTTTTGTTTTTGTCAAGAGCAGTTGTGTATTTCTTTATAATGTTTCTATGTGAAAATTCATTTTGCTTATAATTACTATACATCTGATTTTTTTAGAAAATGTTAATGTTTTTTCCTTATGTTCAGTGTTGCTCCTGGTTGCCTTAAAAAGTAAAATTCTACTATAGTAATCTATAAGATGGTTTGGAAAACCGTTATTAACAAGCGTTTGTTTCTCGTCATTAGGTTTTTTTAAAAGAATCGGGCGAGAGGATGTACTTTCATGCACTCTCATAAAGAAATTAAAGAACTTAACAGTATGATTTTTTACAGTCATCTCTAAAAGACTAGACTTGGTCACAATTGCAATTTTACGTAATTGCTCAATGAAGATTCTAGCGTACATATTACAGGAATTATGGTTCCATAAAGTGCAATGTCAATACTGGCTATATTATTATTAGTAGTAGTAGGAATTGTAGCAGTAGTAATAGTACTAGTAGTACTACTAGTAGTATGGAAAAGTATGGAAAATGGTAAAAGTATAACACTTATACTAAGGTTGTGCGATGTCGTGCAGTGGAATGAGAAATCGGGGATCCAAGTTCGAATTCCAGTTGAATTCCTTGCATTCATTTACGCGCAAATATTCTTGTGAAAAGTATTAATACGTCTCTTCCCTCCAGTTATGGGTTAAATAACAGGACAGATTGGGTTCTATATCCTATAACCGAGTCTACCGCAGAAATTAATGGCAACCTACTGCGGGATAATCTTCTGCCCAGTCAGTCATGTCTCTTTCGAGACGTGATCGCCCAAGCGTGTATCACGTATAGCACTTAACTGACTGATAACATTTATGATCATAGTCTTAAAGGAAGAGGGTACTGGATTGCTTCTTCAATATGGCAGTGAATGCTGAAGTATAACATCAAAGATGAAGGAAAAACTTGAAGCAACTGAAATGTAGTTCTACAGAAGGATGCTGCGAATATCATGGATCGAGCATGTGAGCAATGATGAGGTCTTGGAAATGATGGATACAAAAAGGAAATTAATACTGAGCATCAGGAAGAGACAGCTGAAGATCCTGGGACATGCAATGAGGAAGGAGGGCTTGGAAAACCTGATACTAACAGGCCAGATACAGGGAAAAAGAGACAGGGGAAAGTAAAGGTGGATGATGGAATGGGGATAGCATGGTGTAAAAGGAGAAGGTGTGCTAAGAGCCACCAGGGATAGGGAGACGTGGAAAGCCATGATCGCCTACGTCCTGAAGGGACAGGGCACATAGAAGAAGATATATATGCCAACTGTTTAGAAGAAATTATAATGTGGGTATGAAATGGGGGATCAATTTTATATTATAATCAATATATAAACTGATCCCTCATTTTGTGGCCATGCTAGTTTCTATATATATATATATATTCTTGATTTATGGGCTTGTGCTAATGCATGATGGAACGAGGATTGTATGGTGTAACAGGAGAAGGCGTGCTAAGAGCCACCAGAGATAGGGAGACGTGGAAAGCCATGATCGCCTACGTCCTGAAGGGACAGGGCACATAGAAAAAGAAGAATATTAGAGATCACTTATCATCGTAATTTCCATGTGGTTAGATTTTCAGCATTAATATTTCTTATTAAACATAGTCATGACAATACTAACTGCATTGACTATTAGCAAAAGTATAAGTTGTGAACCTTCCTTTCAACACCGTTATGATTGTCTCAAGCATTGTCCTCTATTGTTGGGCGGTATTGAATCGAGATTAATTCTTCAAACGTACGGCCCACTTCTTTTTGACGTTCACCTAAGCCTTTGGTTACCTCCTCTGTCCATTTCATTGTTTTCCATGTCCGCGTTCGAACGATTTACTCTCTCTTTATTACGGTGTTCTCACGTACATGCTGTTTTAGTGCTTTCTTGACATGCGTCTCATAAAGGCCTCTATTGATAAAGAAAACAAAACAGGCATCAGGAGAAAATAACAGATAACGCGGTTCTATAAATAAATAAAAAAACACGCTCGCACAATATTGCATCAAGCTGTCACCGATAGAAGCTAACATTAAAATAGTGGACATTCAGCTGCCACTTCCGATTCTCAACGCAATGTCTTCTTGGTTAATACTCACTAATATCCTCGTCTTCATATTATAACTAATATATATATTCTTAAACCATTAAATCTGCGGAGAATCGGAGGAAAATTATGGGCGCAGATTAGAAGCAAACTTGTGTCCAGTCACATGGGAGGCTTTCCTTCGCGAAAAATCAACAGATTACGCAACCAGAGCAAGGATGATTATACAGTGTTTTATTTATTAGATAAAATACTGATTATTTTCACGCTGATATGACGATGGTTTTATCAATACCATCAGACAAAATACAAACAAATTAATTATATAATCTAGTATTTCCGGTCTTATATAGACAGATAAATAGATAGATAATAAACACATTTAGATAGATAGATAGATAGATAGATAGATAGATAGATAGATAGATAGATAGATAGATGTTTTTTAATCATTTTATCAGAAGATAATCATACCAGTAAGATGCAAGTGGGTTACTTAATTTTTGTGAATATCGGAAAAGGGGAGAGAACAACAATTAAGAAGACTGACAATAACAATTGATATTGCTGTTAAATGTCTGCAAATGAAAGTTGACTGGATAGCAATAATCAGAAAGATACTTCCACAAGCGAGAGGTGCGATAGAAGAAACTAATAACATAGAAGTTACGGTTGCAACTAACCATTTTGACTGTAATGTGGGATAGGAAATTAAAAATTAAAATCACCCTTCTTCTTTACTTTCACAAAAATTCACAATGACGTGTGAAAACCTAGTTTTTCCTAAATAGAAAAAGAATTGACTATGTGCTTAAAGAAAAGTCGAAACCGGATTTCGCAAATAAATGTTAAATTGATATTTTGACCAATGGGAACGAATTGTAAGATTGTAAAGACTTCGCGATCCAGTGCAAAGAGTCGAAATGTTATAAAAGGTTCCGGTTAGCGTCAGCCAGACAGTCAGGTATGGAAGCAACAGAGACGACAAGCTAAAATGTAACGAGAGAATCATCAAGTCCGACCCGGACATTTGTCTTCTTTCTCCGTCTTTCTCGTGTGTTGATTCTTTTGACTTCTTCCCGATTCAACGACAATGCTACTGAACAAACGCGCATATATACATACCTACGTACGCATGAACTCTTTTCAGCAAATTACTACTACGATCTCTTGATACCTTTAACTTTCTAATTGAACTTTTAACTACTACCTAGCCTTTTATTCTATTATTTTAATAAATTTCTATTTTAACATACAAAATTTATATTTTATTCTTACACTATTCCACACATTCCAAACTTCTGCAACCAACCTGCTGACAACTAACCTTCCGATGATAACGATAATAACCTTCTGATAACTCTGGATAAAATTTGTAAGCTGTAGAGAGATCGGTAATGTCTGACACAGGGCTAGAGTAAGATGATGAGATTTTGTCTTTAATCTAGTATTGCGCTTCAATTCATAAAATCTAGTTACCGTGAAAATATTTATATAAAATACAAAGGCTGTGGAAAAGGGACTGAAACTGAGATGCCAGGTCATTACCAGTGATTTTGCAGATTCTTTGCATTTTAAGGAAGAATCTCTAAATATATGGCAGGTGCACCAAATCAGCAAAATTCAAATCGAGGAAGGACACATATTAGACTGATAAATATGCAAGACAGTATTCGGAGGGTAAAACTGACTAGCATGAAAAAAGTGGACCGACTTTTCTGATATCGGATCTATCTTCTTTGCAGAACAATGAATCAAATGAAACTGCAGCCATCTAAAGAAACTGCACTCGGCAGCAAGGCCTCTGATTGGGAAGCTGTGAGGAGCATGGAACCACCTCTTAATTGCTGTTATTCTCACGTCCACCCTGACCTGTGTGTTAGGGTCCCAGCTATGGGCAAATAGTTAACCCCCAAACTGAGATAAAAATACTATGAAAGTATAAAAATAGACTTTTATAAAAATATATACATAAAAATAGATTTTTATAAAAAAATATATACATTTATGAAGAAAAAATATTACCACAACACATTTTTAAAGGAAAAGATTTTTGAAGCAAAACATTTTTGAATACAAAACTAGAATACATTTTCACTTTTCTAAAATAAAAAAGAATAAAAACAAAAAAACATAATTAATATCTGACTAAATCAATCTTCTCATTATAACCGAACACTAAAAACAATACCTTAAACCCCCATTTTTTTGGCATTCAATAACTCACAGAGATTGATATTCCGTTAAACAAAACTCAAACAAACTCAAGCTATCTAAAAAAGCGAGTCAAACGTCCGAATAATATTGGATATATTAATGACTCTACTAAAAGTTATAAACAATCAAATATAAAACTTTCTCCGCTATTTTGAAATTGCATAAAATCTGAATTGTTCAATAGTCCCTGGCAATAGTGACAAATATCATTCTCTTGAGATAACACTTATTCATTTTCTTATCAATGGAGCATCCTATGTAAACGCTCAATGAACTGCATTTATTTTAACACCGTAGAATCCTCTGTGCGTTGTGGTGCAGTGGATATCGGCTTGGAACAAGAAATCGGGTAGTCGATTCGAATTCCAGTTGATATTCCTCGCATTTACTTACGTGCAAATACCCTTGGGAAAAGTATTAATCCGTCTTTTCCCTCCAGTTATGGGTTAAAGGGTTAAATAACCGGACAGATTTGGGTCTATAACCTTGGCTGGCAGCCAGTCTACCGCAGAAAGCAATGGCAACTTACTGCGGGATAATCTTCTGCGCAGTCAGTCATGCCTCTAAAGAGACATGATCGCCCAAAGCATGTATCACGTATGGCACTTGACTGACTGAGACTCCTCTGTAGTATACAGGACCACGGTAGGTGTTGCTGCTGTGCTTTTCTTTGCAGGCAGGGTTTTCCTTACGAAAAGAAATTGTTAGCTTCACGTCCAACAGTTTTGAATTTAGACTTTAAATCTTCTAGACTTGTACTAGAAAGTAAAAACAACCCTTCTGTTAAATTCTAACTTCCAAAATAAGAGATGAATCAATAACTTTCCCAAAGTTATTTGAGTGAAAGACAATGCAACGGTATTTTGAACTCGACAAGCCAAATTCATTTTCTGTTCCAATAACGACTGCGTTACACAAACATCCTAATCAACAGGTAAATAAAATCTAATTCTTATCAAATATGTTTCTGATGCTATCTTTTTTTAAAAATGATATGCTTTAAACTCCTTTCTAAAAAGAATAACATAAAGTCAGCTACAGTCGCAGTACAGTGCCCATTGAAAAGAAGAACATGAAGAGGCATAACAAGAGAATCCTGAGAGGTACGTTCACAAAAAATAAAAAAGTGTGTAATTGTCAAATAGTGATTACTAGCATCATAGCCGGACGTTGCCCATGCATCTCAGAACATTTTAATTTTTTAATTTTTTCAGCGGATGAAACAAATACGTTTAAATTTGTTGTAGACACTTAAAATATAATCTATATATATGACAAGCAATCTGTGAGTCTGTGTGTGACTGTTCCCTATGCACGCCTACATTTTTTAATATTTCTTTTGTTTCAAAATTACAGGGGAAAATATTCACATTTTTTTGCTGACCAAATGATTTATTAAAACGTCGGAATAAAACTTATATATAAAGGCTCATTTTTTTTTATGAAAAATATTTTAGTCGCGGTTGACACATGTGATTTGATTTCTGCAACCATCTTAGATCTTAGATGTTTTACGGAAATAAAAAGTCGGAATAAAAATTAAATATAAACGCTCATTTTTTAGCCGCGTTTGACACGTGTGATTTGAATTCTGTGACGTAATCTAGCAACCATCTTAGATCTTAGATGTTTTACGGAACAAATGTAAACAATCTGCACCATTAGCCAAAAAGTGCGAAAGGGAAAATTGCTGAACTTAAACTCAAAAAGTATGTGTCCACCTGGCTTCCCTGTAGATACGTGTCCCTAGAAAGTTTGAATGGTGTAGCTTAAAAAATGTGGGCGTGTATAGGGAACAGTCACACACAGACTAACAGATTGCCTTTTATATATATAGATTGCCCACTAAACGGATAGTGCTTGACCGTGAACAAATTTAGGGTAGAGGCATGACCTTCTTTATAGAAGATCATGGTAGAGGACATCTATACGATGAATTACCGAGGGAGCGTTTAAACAGGTGCACAATAAAAATATAAAAAAAATTCTGATTGAAAAAATACTACAATAAAAGCGCCCTGTTAAAATACATTTGGATAATTAAAGATGAAATGAGCTCTCATCCAAAATAAGATGGAGTATGGTAAAGAAAAAAAAAAAGAATTATAGTGAGGCGGGGTGATATTTTTAAGTTTCCTCAGGTGGATAAGTTGGCGATAATAATGTTTCTGTATCCAGGTTCCATATCAATTCAGTTCATTTAAGTGTCAAACGTGATACACGACTGGACAATCATGTCTTGAAAGTGACAAAACAGATTAGATAAAAGTTTTTCCCTCAGTAGGTTGCCATTAATTTCTGCAGTATACTCGTTGCCAACTAAGAAAGAAAAAAAATGATAACTTAAAAGAAAGGCACTTTCAATTATTTTTCTTGTGCAGTGGATATCGACTCGGAACGAGAAATCGGGGAGCCGAGTTCGAATTCAAGTTGAATTCCTTGCATTTCACTTACGCACAAATACACTTAGGAAAATTATTAATCCGACTTATCTCTCATGCTATGGGTTGAATAACAAGACGGATTAGGTTCTATAGCCTTGGTTAGCAATCAGTCTACCGCAGAAAGTAATGGCAACCTACTGCAGAAAAACCTTCTGCGCAGTCAGTCATGTGTCTTTCGAGACATGATCGCCTAAGTGCGTATTACATATAGTAACTAAATCACTGATACTTAACATCAGAAAGAGACCTTTGAAATTTCTAGCGTACGTAATGAAGAAAGAGTGATTGGAAAACCTGATACTCAAATGACAGACGGAAGAAAAGAGAAACAGATAAAAACAACGCATAACCAACTTCAGTTACAGTTAACTGCCATACATACTTGGGTGATCATGTCGTGAAAGAGACATGACTGACTGAGCCGAAGATTTCCCTGTAGTAAGCTGCCATTACTTTCTGCGGTAGACTGGTGGCCACCCAAGGCTGTAGAACCCAATCTGTCCTGCTATTTAACCCATAGCTGGAAGGAAAAGAAGAGAGATTAATGCCTTTTCCAAGGGTATTTGCGCGTAAGTGAATGCATCGAATTTCGATTTCTTGATCCGAGCTGATAATACACCATAATGAATATGTTGAAACAGGATTTAGGAGAGATAAAAAAAAGAAAAGATTTATTAGGCATTACCAAGGACAGACCATTATGGAGAGCCATGATTGCCTACCTCATGAATGGACACAGTGTATAGAAGAGGAACTGAATTGAAGGGAGGTAATTATTTCGATAATCCAGCTATTTCTCACTGTTCTTCTTGATTTTCTTGTGGTTCTTCTTTTCCTCTTCTTCGTAATAATATCAGAATGCGCTTATAATAAGTGGGACAATAATTGGGATATAAGACACGAAGGATCTATAAAGTCTTATAATACCCAGATAGGCAAAAATCGTTGTCATATACAAAAGACCGAGAAAACAAGTCAACAAAGGCAAAAAACAGGAAAGAACAAAAATGATTCACGTCAAGTCAAGAATCAAATGTCTGTGAGGAGAACGAGGGCACAAAAGGCAGGAAAGGCAAGATAGAATATCAAACAAACAAACAAAAAAATCCGGCAGAAGGATTTTGAAATATCTAACAACCAATTAGTTTGCATAATAACGCTTAATAATATAAAACGTCTCTTCTTGCGTATAAACGAAGGTTAATTTACTTATAGAACTATTTTGTTGAGCTTGTTTGCTGACGGGCTTTGGCGCACACATAGACAAACAATTGCGCATCTCTAAGTGGTCTGTGTGTTTGAGGTAGGTGAACGGGATAAATAGGAACGGAGGGGAGGAGAGACAAGAGTGGGTGATGAGAGTTGTTTTCAACTCAATTCTGGGTCCAATTCAGAGCCAATAATTGAAAATATATATGAGGGAAGACTTTTTTTTTCTTTTAAATGCAAGGTAGGTAACTACAAAGCCTGTATCATTGAAGTAGACGTATACTGAAAATTAATGCTTTCGTCTTAGATTCGAGTTAATCATAAAAAGAGAAAAATATGATGAGAAGATACCCGAGAGCAATTATATTTTATAAAATATTTTGCAATTAATATACAAGATAAGTCTGTCTCTCTGTGTCTTCAACTCAGTGAATAATTTAATATAAACAGGCACAGATAGAAACATATACGATACACACTTATATATGAATCTCGCCTTCTTTTATATTTATATATATGCGCATGCGTGTGGAAAAATACACAAAAATGAATATATATATATATATATATATATATATATATATATATGTAAAGTTGGCGCGATGAATAAATTGTCGTATAAATTACGCAAAAATGAAAATAACACTGCCATCTCATTTTAAAATATCAGTCAGTTTAGTGCCATACGTGATACACACTTCGGCGATCATGTCTCTTTAAACACATGACTGACTGGGCAGAAGATTATCCCGCGGTAGGTCGCCATTATTTTCTGCGGTAGACTGGTTGCCAGCCAAGGCTATAGAACCCAATCTGTCCTATTATTTAACCCATAACTGGAGTGAAGAAACGGATTAATACCTTTCCCAAGGGTATTTGAGCGTAAGTGAATGCAAAAAAATCAACTGGAATTCAAACTCGGCCTACCCGATTTCTCGTTTCAAGCTAATATCCACTGCACCGGAATGCAGTATATCCGCAGATTTTTGCATATATATTTACCAAATTCAAACAAAAATATCTTTAAATATTAAAGACTACATTTATTCAATAACATCGTCATTGCCTTCGGCCACAGCCTCCAAACGATCTCGGCATCTCTTGTAATATCTCTGGGTGGTCTCTTTGTTTAAGCTGTCAAAAGCATTCATAATCCTTACCTACTGTTTTGTCGTTGGTTTTTCATGTAGTTTTGTTGGTCTTTCGCTCAAATGCACCTTAGACACAATAATCAAGGGAATACAAACTGGGGAGTAATGTTACCAGATGTAAGAGGTGATGTGGCCGCAGAAATTTTCAGACAGTCATGAATTTACTATGACCAACATGACCAATGAGTAGAAAAATTGCCAAGCTTTCTTTCCTAATTATTTATCCAAGAAATTCGAAATGTCACTCTCTGATATTAAGTATATGTCTTCTTTTTGTTTCCTATTTCTCTAAGACTTCCTTATCGCTCATATGACTCGTCCATGTTATCCTCTATATTATTTTATAGAACCACGTTTACATTACATCAAGTCTATTAAAAGGAAATTGACCATTGACTGTCATATTGGAGGGTTTATGTTACATAGAAGTTGAGTATGCTTTTAAATTTTCTTAAATTATGCTTACATTTTCAACCTAAATTTTTCTATTCCATTCATATTTCGGTGACAATTTTCTGTTAAAAAACAGGCCGCAGATAATTGAATATCTGTTTTTACTGAATTTTGACATCTCCAGTTCTCAATTCGAACATCTTTCTACGCCTGCCACAGAGGGATGTGCGTTGTGGTGCAGTGGATATCGGCTCGGAGAGGCAAGTTCGAATTCCAGTTGAATTCCTTGCATTCACTTACTCGCAAATATCCTTGGGAAAGATATTAATCCGTCCTTTTCTTCATTTAGCTATATAGCAGAGCAGATTGGGTTTTATTGCCTTGGTTGGCAAACAGTCAATGGCAGAAAGAAATGGCAACCTACCTACGGCTGGTAAATTTTTAGTCCAGTCAGTCATGCCTCTTTTGAGACATTATCGCCCGAGTGTCTATCACGTATGGCACTTAACTGACTAACTGATAGACAAGAAAAAATACGTAAGTGTCAGAAAAAATATAGGTTACATAGTTGGATCCTAACAACGCATCCTAGTAAATCAGTGTTTGTCATAAGATTTCTTGCCCATCCATTCGTTTTGACTCGATTTCATAATGACAATTCTCCCGCTTCTAAAATTCTCCCACACGGCAGATAACGTGTAGACTTGTAGTTTGAAGTAAGATCAATATTGCAACAATTAAATTCTACCAATTCGTAGCCCCAATTCACTTTGAAACACTGAAATAAACCTGGAAGGGATACTTTTTACTATGGTTGCGAGTCAAACGTTTAAAAGAAATTAGCCATTACGACTATATAGAGGCGAATAGTAGGTTATTAGCACAAACGTATAAGAGTTCATTTCACTTTGATTCCAACAACGCTGGCTTTGCGCACGACTACCAATCTAAAGGTATTTTAGTTGCATCTATCTATCTATCTATCTATCTATCTATCTATCTATCTGTCTATCTATCTATCTATCTATCTATCTATCTATCTATCTTAATCTTTTCATATCTATCTATCTATCTATCTATCTATCTATCTATCTATCTATCTATCTTTTATTCTATGAGCTTAATAAAAAATTCTAGACCTTTAAGTGGTTAAAATTATCTGATGTTGACTAATTTTCTAAGATTTTAAATGGACGGTCCCAGAATTTTTCTGATATATTAATATATTGATGTTTAATTACTTCGTCTTTTGGTCATACTAAAATTAGACCTGTACACATTTGTATAAAAATTGTTCAATACAATTATATTGTAGAACTTTTGAATATTCTTCATTTGTAAACTAGTTATTGCACAATCTAGGTTTCTACCATATAGTGTCTTCAGGCGATTTGCAATAACTGATTTTAACGTTTGCCATTTTTTTTTCTTTTGAAAACGCTCACGTAACGGTGATTTTTTTGAACGTTCACGTAGCGGGGAATTTTTGAACGCGCATTTTTTAAAATGACAAGAAATTATGACGTTTGAGTATGGTTGCACTGAGTCATAATTTCTGTTCTTTCATTAAATAATTTATTTTTGTTTGGGAATAGAATAATAGAATAGTATAATCGCTAATTAGCGATTATACTATTTTATTATGCTATTCCCAAACAAAAATGAATAATTAAATGAAAGAACAGCAATTTTGATTAAGTGCAACCATACCAAAAAGTGCAACCATACCAAAAAGTGCAACCATACCAAAAAGTGCAACCATACCAAAAAGTACCAATTAGGTCCATACAACCATTGATGAAAACGTCATAATTTCTTGTAATTTTAAATATTACGTGAGCGTTCAAAAAAATCACCTTTTTTGTATGAAAATGTACTGTTGGTATGTTTACTATAAATAAACATTGTTGGTACTTATATATATATATATATATATATATATATATATACACACACATATATATCTATATCTATATATATATATATGTATATATATATATATATATATATATATATATATATATATAAACAAGTCTCATTAAAAATTAAAGACAAGGAATTATTATTAAGCTTTTTATATAATTTTTCATGTGTTCATATAATTATTTTCTTTCTTTCAGAACTCACACTATAGAAGAACTGTACAATGCTTTTGTACTTTCCAGCGCTTTCGGCTATAAATTTAGCCATTATCAAGAATTAATTTGTTTTACTTGTATATAAACATATAAAACATGTTTAAAATAAATAAACATGTAAAACATGCAAAATTTATGTATAAACCTGGCCGTATCTGACTACCGAGCACACTGGGCACAGGTCCGGGCCGATCCGTGCAATCATAGTGAAAATCCGGGCAAGGAAAAATGTCTTCGTCAGATATCAAACTAAACAATTCACGAAGAAAGAAAGAAAGAAAGAAAGAAAGAAAGAAAGAAAGAAAGAAAAACGAAGAAAACATCCGAATGAACGCAGTAAAAATCTGTTTGTTTATTTATTAATTTTGGGAAAAAGACTGGTTATACTAAGAAAGTCCGAACCCGATTTCCTGCTTTGGTTCACGTACTGTGCCTAATTTCCGTTAGAATAGCTGAAAAAATCCACAAAAACCATAGTTTCTGGAAACGGATGACACTGATGACGTCATTACATTGTCAGCTAATAAATCCGGGCAATTTTCTGTGTGCCTGGTGTTTTTTAGCATCAGCTACGGCCCTGTGTATCAATATACATATTTGATAGAAAATAATAAAAAAGTGTGTGTGTGTGTGTGTGTGTGTGTGTGTGTAAGCACTGTTATTTTCACAATATTAGCAAACACCTAACTCAATTGGGATTAAGTGAGCTTTTGCAATTTCACACGAAAACGACACAGTAAATAGGTTTCATTTCAATACTGAAAGCTCAAGCTAGTGCTGTATATAAATTAGGGGAAGAAATAGACTCGCCACAAAATTGAAGATCTTCTCGGCTTTTCTGATAAAAAAAACCGACACGGACATTTAAAAATATACAATATTTTTGTTTATTCACTTTTCTACAGTGACATGTTGTATGGAGTGGTGTTTTAGTCGGCGGTAGGCACGCGTTAGAGCTGTCCACTACTGGTTCTCTCTCTCAACTCATCTGCCAAACTGCTAAACTCAAAGCTGTTGCTGCCTGATTTCACTTAAATAAGCGAACCTCAACAACTTTTGCTACATGCGCTACCTTCTCCCACACCTGGGTGATGACTTATTTGACTTCCGTTCGTTAAAACAAAATCTCAGCTTGCTACCTGTATTTTCTCACTTAAAACAACATTTTTTCAAATCTTTCAACAAAATTGCGAATACACTTCCAGGCGAAATTCCACACCGACCCGAAGAATATATAACACTAGTATCGTTTCGTCATCTCGATGAGCAGTTACCAATGCAATGTTTCAAATCTATCACTACCCTATCGCTAGTTTTGTGATAAATATTCAGATAAACTCCAATCTTTACTTTTAACAGTTCAGACCTTTGCAGCTCGGAGTCAATATGCTACCCCCAAGGAGTCCAAACACCCTCATATCCTACGTGTTCTAAAGTTAAGCAGAAAGTTCAATGCAGTTAGATTATTTCTTTCATTTTTGCCAAAGAACTACCTCTTCAAGACTTCAGTCATTATGAACGCTGGCACTTACAATGAAACCGGGGTAGTACGATCTGTTAGGGTCCCAGCTGTGGGCAAATGGTGAAACCCTAAGCAAAAGCAAAACATTGTGAAAGTCTAGAAAATAGTAATAACAATGACAAACAATGCATGTTATCTATAGTTAATGCCATAAAATTGAGTTTAAAATATTTAAATTTTTTTTTAATCATTTCACCCCAAGCAAGTCATTCCACTGCCCCTTTTCCGCAGGGGGTTACATAGGGGAAAGTGAAGAGAAAGAGTGGTTAGTTATAGGAAATGTCAGAAGGAGGGTGATAGACGGGTAAGAATACCGAGGATGAGGGTTCGGCAGATGGGAAGAGTGTTTGAGAGAATGGATGCGAGTTATTTCGGCATTAAATAACGCATAAAGAGCTGTTGACATGCTGCTAAACAAAATCGGTCAACTAAACTCAATGAGGCTTCTTGTTTTAAGCGTCTATTGGGACTCAGGTTCACTACAAACCTCAAGAACTAATAGATAGGATCTTCGCTAAATAAATGAGTATATGGCAGGCTTCTTGTAACTTCCCCACCCCACAAAAAGTGCTTCTGTTATGTTTTAACTCTAAAATAGTCAGATTACACTGCAAATGAGTTATCGATGTCCTGCCTGGGCAAGAATTTCCAAATTATCACTTTCCAGACACAAAAAGTCCGTTTAAGGTGTGATTTATTTTCTATTCTATACAGCGTGACATTATTACAGAGACCATGTTGTAAGTTTATAACTAGTTCTTGATAAACAGACCAGCCCCGTTCTCCAGTTCCACTAGTCCAGACCGTTACAGCTAGAAATCATCTCGTTGTGCCCACAGCTTCTAATGTCCGGCTCCTTTTATATTTCATTCGTGTGAAAGCTGATCCAGAAACATTTTCCCCAAGATCTGCTCTTGCTCCAGCTATGGGTTAAAAAGTGAGACTTGCTTCTGAAAAAGGTTTATTCATGAGAATCTATAGACACCAGTCTATCCACACCTTTCTATTCATGTCAGTTGACCAATATCAATCTTTATCAGTCTGTCACTGTCTATCTACTGATACTTCTTCATTCATGCCTGTGTTATGGGGAAATGCATCTATTCCTCAGATAATGGATTATCTCTCCTATATTAATAAGAGTTAACAGGAAGTTAACGGGAGAAGTTCTTGAGAAGTTATTGGGAAGTTCATAGAAGTTCTTTAGACTTCGTTTGGAGTTCAGTAGAACCACTAGGCAGTTGACATTAGTCGGCATTTAGCGGAATACTAAGGAGTCAGCTCTCTGTGGAAGATTACCAAGTTCCTAACATTTTGGGTACGTTAAATCGATTAGCAACCGACATAGCACGATTATAACCTTCAGTGCGGAAAACTACTCCACAACAGCCTGTCTATTGATAATAATCTATGAATGTCTATCGATTTCAGATTTTCTTTGCAGGTCAGTTTCAGTATAATTTTGTGTATCATTTTATTTATATCTCTCGTATATCTATAGTAATATAGGGTAGCTCGATCATGTTTATTAAATTGGCCTTGTGCCAAACATATCCGAACTCCCCTCAGGTTAAAATATCATCAGAAGTTTGGAAAGAATAAACTAACATCAATGTTTAGGAAGTGAAATTATTAGCGGTGTAAATGTCTAAAGAGAAGGTGTAGTACGGAGTTAATGAATCCAGAGTTCGTAGTTGTAGCGAAAAAGTGTATGCAAACATTAACGGGGTAGTAATAAAGTCTGTATTTATTTCTTTTAGCAGACGGTGAAAAAAAAGTGAAAAGGAAGAAAAAGCAATAAAGGAAAATTGTACTTATCGATGTTAATTTTGAGGAATCAATTAAAGTGTCTTGTTCTTGTTGTCGTTTCCTTTGTTGACGGCGAGAACAGTGAGGACGAAGAAGAAGAGATAAAGGAAAATAGCACGCAAGAAAGAAAAGGAGAGGGAATATGTCGCCAAGTCATGTCCGGTTCAGCATCTTGAAATTTCTCCCTTACATTGTGGCGGTGTCTTATCTGATCCCTGTTGCCATATGACTGATTCCACTTTCTTTCTCTATCTATTTATATTAAAGAACTTTTTCATACAGGCTTGTTAATTTCTCTCAGTTTTGTGAATCGCACCCTTTTCACTGGTTAGAAAATAATTCCCGAAACTTACCTTCGCGAAACTTACCTTCATCTTTTTCCTTCAGTACGGGGTCAATCCTTTTTCTTATTGGTAAAAATTAGATTTCACACTGGGTTTCGAAATTTGTAAACAGTGAAAAGAAGAGAGTTACTTTTAATTTCGTATTTACCACACCTCAACCTCTGTCAAAATCATTGTTATTCTTACAAGAAATCGTTAATGCTATATTCACTCACTAAAACTGAATTATTCTTAGAATCAAGAATATGTTTAGGCTTTTAATACCGTATATGCTGGCGTACGAGTCGACCTTTTAATCTTATAAAAACAAGTACTCACATACTTCAGGTGAAAAATGTGATCCGTTAAACTTGGGGTTTATGGTAATTTGCTAGCATGGAAGTTATGTGTCACAATAAATCATCTATAGATCGCATACAAGAAGAGCACAACGTGTATATAGTTAGAGGGGAAAAGTCCTTCAGGCTACTCTAATAGCATTTCGAAAACACAGGACAAACTCAGTAGGTATTCTAGAACGTGGTATTTAACAATATCTCCCCAGTATTTCTTCATTAAAATTTAAGTGAAAATATAAATGATTACATTTTAAAATCGATGCGTCGTCTTGTACAGCGAATATAATCCGAAACTTATATTTAACATAAAAATTTGGGGTCGTCTGATACGTCCGGTCGCCTTGTACGCCGACATACACTGTAGCCCACAAATGGTTTATAAACCACAAAAATCAATCTATTATTCCCAATAACTATTATTCTGTGGAATAACCTCTCTCGTGGATACTTTTTTGAATACAATTTTAACCACCTGAGGTTAAGGGTCATTTGCTATATATTTTTACTTATCATCATAATCTTCGCTTTTTTCACTTCAATCTACCAAATCTTAAATTCACCAGTGTCTTGTATTGAGTGAACCTTAGTATGAAAAATCTATTGTTACTGCTGCCTTCTACTATAGCAATTTGCATACTTCCACTGAGCCGAGTCTCTCATTTGCTTTTATTAGTTAACGACTACTTACTTTGACCTGTTTATACTAGTAGCGATTCATCAGTGATTATTGTCTCAGCAAATTACAGGGGAGATAAAATAGCGTGTGGATGGCAGGACGTTTCAAGTTACTTTGTCAATACAATCGTGTTTGCTTCCTGTCCAGGCCCACTTTTGTTATTCATTCTGAAAACCCCAAATTTCCGAGCGGAAGGAAATTTGAACGAATTTTTGCACTGCAAAAACTACAAACTCAAAAAAGAAAACATAGTTTGAAATATAGTATTTTGCGCATTAGCATTGATTTTTCAGAATTAAAAAAGTATTTTTTTTTGTTTTTTTTGAGAAGGTGATCTTGTTCATAATATTTATAAAGTGCAAAATTCTAACCCTTATGACATATGGTTCATAAAAAAATTCAAATTGCAACTCTGTGAATTTTCCCTGGTGTATACCTATATACGTTATTTCATTTAACTTTCAGAGTTGTGTTGTCCTTTTTGTTGTTTTAAAATAAGTTTGTGGTAAATTGGGTATCGGCTCGGAACGAGAAATCTGAGAGCCGATTTCGAATTCCTGTTGAATTCGTTGCATTCACTTACGTGCAAATACTCTTGAGCATGGCCGTATATGATTACCGGACACACCGGGCACGGGTCCGGGCACACCGGGCACACCGGGCACGGGTCCGGGCCGATCCGGGCAATCATATTGAAAATCCGGGCAAGGAATAATGTTTTCGTCAGAAATCAAACTAAACAATTCACGAAGAAAGAAAGAAAGAAAGAAAGAAAGAAAGAAAGAAAGAAAGAAAAGCGACAACAACCGAATGAACGCAGTAAAAATCTTTTTATTTATTAATTTTGGGAGAAAAGACTGGTTATACTCAGAAAGTCCGAACCCGATTTCCTGCTTTCGTTCACGTTCTGTGCCTAATTTCCATTGGAATAGCCGAAAAAATCCGCAAAAACCATAGTTTCTGGAAACGGACGACATTGTTGACGTCATCACATTGCCAAATAATAAATCCAGGTAATTTTCTCTGTGCCCGGTGTTTTTTTAGCATCAACTACGGCCCTTCTCTCGAGAAGGATATTAATATGTCTCTTCCCTCCAGCTATGTGTTAAATAACTTGACAGTTTAGGTTCAATAGCTTTGGTTGCCAACGAGTCTACCGCGAAAAGTAATGGCAACCTACTGCGGGAAAAGTTTCTGCCCAGTCAATCATGTCTTGAAAGGTACATGATCGCCAAGCGTGTATCACGTACGTCACTTAACTGACTGATTGAATTTGGCCGTAATTATCTTCGACATTTCTTCGTCGTCTAAAGTATAAGTGTGAATAAACTGGTATCAACAGACAAGAGTGAATAGATTGAAAACTCTGCGTCTCCTCGGATTAACTCTCACATCAGACATCAAGTGGAATAACTTTATAGAATCCATAGCTAAATCCGCTCCTAAGAAAGTCGGTTCTCTGTGTAGGGCCAGGAAGTATTTTTTTCCATCTGAAACAATCCTGCAAATATAAAAGTCTACCATCCGCCCATGCAAGGAGTATTGCTGCCATATCTTGTCGAACGCTCCTGCTATCCACTTAGGTGTCCTCGACCGAATCCAACGGAGAATCTGTAATGTGATCGATCCCGACTTGGCAGCTAGGATACAGTCGCTTTATCACCGACGCAGTGTGGCTTCCCTGTGTCTCTTCTAGAAATACTTTCACGGCTTCTGCTCCGATGACCTTAGCTCACTGGTACCCACTATATATGAATTTCCTCGAGCCACAAGATTAGCAACTAGGTCCCACCCTTTTACTGTGAAGCCAACAAATTGTAAACGCAAATTCTACTCCAGTAGCGTTTTCTCTCGCACTTCCCGCCTGTGGAATTCTCTTCCGCATACTTGCTTTCCCGACAGTTACAACCTCCAAGAATTTAAATGTAAAGTCAACAGTCATCTCTTATCTCACTAACTTACAGCCTCTCTCTCATGCTTTTTTCTTCGTCCACCCCACTCATATAAGTATTCTCTTTCTTCTCCTACTCTCTTCCTGACACCCCCTGCAACCTCTCACTCCTCATAACATTCCTCCTATGTAAACCCTGCACAACAGTGGTAGTAAAATCCTTTGCTTGGGGTGACACGATTATAAAAAATAAATATATCAATATATAGGCATGAATAGACTTATATCTATAGAAAGGCATGATCTCAATAGAAATGTTAAAATTGACATATCAATAGAGAGACATGAATAGATTCATATCAATAGAAAGGTGTTCATATCAGGACTGATATCAATTGAAAAGTGTTTATAGACCTTATGTATATAAATGAATAGACTGTTACAAATTGCCAGAATTGACAAGCAGTTATGAATAGATTAATCTAAACTTATTTATAAATGGAACTTTGTCTCTGTGTGTGTGTGTATGTCCGTTACCTATAGACTCCGAAACGGCTGAACCAATTTTCTTGAAAATTTACACAGTTGTACTATAAGCAACTGCGAGTGTTCTTAGCTAGGTTTTTTGTGGAGGTATCTCCGATAATTATCGAAAATTGATAATCAAAAAAATCGAGTTATACAAGGAATGGTTCGATTTTAATCAAATTTGATACACTCATAGAAAAAAACATAAGAAACGATATTCAGAAGTTTCAAGGTTGCAGTTCTTACAATAGTGCAGAAAAACGATAATATATATATATAAAAGTCAAGATGTTTGTGTGTGTGTCTGTTTATCTGCCTGTATGTCTGGATTTTTTTAGCCCTTTTATTTTAGTTTTGGATTCGGGTTTGGCTCTAAGTAGGTATAATTGTAGTTCTTAGTCTCAGCCATGATACCATTTACTCAGAGGACTTATTTAGCCTTCAAAATTCAGTTTACGACGAAAAAACTTATTTGATATCGATACCAGGAAATCAAAGTTTGACTTACATCCATTCATTTTTCTTTCAGTCTACGGTTTCGCTTTAACTGGAAACAACTATTACTTTTTAGTCTTTCGTGCCAACGTCCAAAGAGTCTGAGCTCCAGAACACTGGATTATGTTTTAAAGATTTCATTACACACGAGCAACGCCGGGCTATGTTGCTAGTTTCGAATATATAGGTAGGAATTGACATATCAATAGGCAGGCAAGAAGAGAAAGTAATGGCACCAATAAATAGGCGTTCATGCCTATCTATTGTTGCCATTCCTTTCTGTTAGGAATTGAGAGGAAATGATAACTTCTTCTTCATGTGCCGTGTCCCTTCAGGACGTAGCCTGTCATGGACTTCCACTTGGCTCTCTCTCTTGTCGTTCTCAATAATTTTTCTCTTGGTATCTCTTCTGAGTCCCGCTCCGTCAACCATTTGCTCAGACCGAACAAGTACATCCCGAGCTGCTTTCCCCTGTCTCTCCTTCCCTTTATTCGACCTTAAGTTCGAGGATTAAGTTCATTAAGTTCTCATTTGTATATTTCTGATATTTGGTATGAATTTGCTTCTCGTTTGCATCATTTCCAACACCTCTGCATCCTCCTGAAAAACCACATTTCTGCTGCTTGAAGCCTCTCCTTCATCTTTGATGAAATCGTCCAGCATTCCCTTCCATACATAAGGAAAGATATCGCATAGCAATCCAGCACTCTTTTCTTTGTTTCTAATGGGAATTTCTTGTACTTCAGTACTCTGGTTATCTTCTGAAATGTGTCTTTGGCCATGCTAATGCGTCTTTAGCTCTCCGAGGCTTTAATAGACTCTTACCAATATATAGTCATAAATTGACGGATATCATTAGATAAGCATGAATAGATTTGTATTAATATATAGTCATAAATTGACGGATATCATTGGATAAGAATGAATAGACTGATATCAATAGACAGACAAGAATAGATAGGCACGAATAGACTTATATATTGACAGGAACTGATAAAAATATATAGTCATTAATATATATATATGTGGACTGTTCGAAATGTTTTCGCCTAATTTTGATATCTTTTACTGTTAGTTGAAAATTTCAGTCTTAGTTAATCGAATTATATTGCCTGCCAATTACAAGTTGGAGATACTAAAATCAAACAATTGGAGAAATTTAAATTGCCTGAAAGGGTTCTAACAGAGGACGGAAAGTGCGATACAGAGATCCGAAGGCGTATTGGTATAGCCAAGCACGCATTCCAGAAGTTGAGTAGAGTATTAAGAGACAGGAAAAATTTGCTGGAAACAAAGAAGAGAGTACTGGATTTTTATGTGATGGTTGTCCTTCAGTATGGCAGCGAATTCTGGACAATCTCAGCAAAGATGAAAGAAAGACTTGAAGCAACTGAAATGTGGTTCTACAGAAGGATGCTGAGGATACTATGGACAGAACATGTGAGTAACGTCAAGATTTTACAGAGGATGGGTACGAGGAGGAAACTGACACTTTCTAACTGACGGGTAGTGGCTTCTCTGTATCTGTTCTATAGATATTGTCATGGCTTCTGCTCCGACGAACTTAAGTCACTGGTGCCCCCGGTACAGGAGTTTACTCGTGCAACTGGGTCCTACCCATTCATAGTTAGATCAATCAAATGCAGACAACAATTCTGCTCTGCAGCTTCTTTTTTCGCACTTCTCGCCTGTGGAATTCGTTTCCATATTCTTACTTTCCTGACGGCTACAACCTCCAGGTATTTAAATGCAATGCCAATATACATCTTTTAACCACTTGACTTTAGTTCTTTTTACATCACCCTGTATAACTTTTCCTTTCTCTCCAACTTTGCAACTGTCATCACACCTGTTTTACCATCCTTAACTGGTTCGTCGATCTCTTTATCGCTTCCTATCTAATCGTTTTACTCTTATGTAGCCTCTGAACATCAGCGGCGTTTCCGCCTTGCTCGGGATGATATGATAGAAAAAGTGATATTCCCAAACTGTCACCCATCTAGGTACAGAGCAAGATCGACGTTGCTTAACTTCGGTGATCGTACGGGAATCGGTGTTTCAACGAGCTGCGGCAGTCAGCTCAGAATTTTATCTCAATTAATCAGATTATTAAACAAAGAGAATATTTTTTATTTATACTATTTAAGCTGTTGCCCTCATCTTTATTGCGATGTTTACAACTTTTCGTCCGTTGTACGCTCCGGCCTTCTTCAGTTGCTAGAAATTTGGAACCAAATTCTTTATTTCGATCATTTCGGTATATCATTCTTATTCCATGTGCGATGCTACTTCCGGTAGACATGAAGTTACCCCCCTTTAACTTAATTCTCTAATTTACATGTTCACCACTACTGTAGCCTCACAACTCAAGTCACTGAAACTAACCAACGCCTATATCCAGTGTGTCATGTGACACAAAATATAAGTGTTGTGGATTCTGGGTGATGAACTGCACAAAATAATGAACAACAAAACAGATACGGAGATAGAAAAGTAGGTCATATTGAACGTAATATACAAACTTGGACGCAGGTTAGTCAATCCAAGAATACTATTAGTAAGAAATAAATATATACAAGTCTTGAAGTGAAGTCGTTAGAAATAGTATATGCGTGCATATTATTCTAGCTGAGTGGAGCTCAGAGCTAGTCTGACTTTTGCGTAAGTTCGGTATCTTTCAGTAACTTACGTATCAGTTCCTGTACTCTCCGATAACTGGCACGGATCTCTACGAATACTCTCTCTAGTCTATGGCAGCAACTGCTGTTCTCTCTATGGCAGGAGTATATGTATACACAGTCGAGTCCATTATCATATACAAAAGGGAGATCCCACAACAATATGATTATTCAATGCGATTTTGAGTCATAACTTTTTGATTAATGGTTCAAAGAAATTATATCCGAAAAGTGTATTCATCAAAATAAATCCCATTCTGTTGTCATTGTTGTGGCAGAAGCTTTATTCAACGTTTATATCATTTTGCTGGTTTCAGATCAGTCAATTGCCATACGTAATACATGCCTGGATGATCTGTTCTCGAAAGACACATAACTGACCAGGCAAAAGATTTTCCCTGAATAGGTTGCTATTACTTTCTTCGTTAGACCGGTTGCCGTCCATGCAACAAAATCCAAAACGTCCTTCTGTTCAACCAATAGCTGAAGGAAAAAGAGGTGGCTTAATACATTTCCCAAATGTATTTGCGCGTAAGTGAATGAAACGAATTCGACTGGAATTCGAAATCGGCTCTCCGATTTCTCATTCCGTGCAGATATCCACTGCGCCACCATGTAAATAAATAAATAAAACAACCCTGCACAAGTTTTCAAGTATTAAGGCAAAGGAAGTATTCAGCCTTGCTATATCGGTGACACACTTCATGACCGAGTTGATTAAAAATCGTCGTATCTGATGACTGTAAAAATGTCCGCAGGTTCGAAACTTGCAGGAAAATGCATTTTTTTAATAATTAAAAAAAAAAATTAATATACGTTTTAAAATAAACGGAGCATCTATTCAATTACAATCAATTAAATGCCATACGTGATACACGTTTGGGGTATCATGTCTCGAAAAAGACATGACTGACTGGGCAGAATATTATCCCGTAGTAGGTTGCCATTGCTTTCTACAATAGACTGGTTGCCAACAAAGGCTATAGAACCCAATCTGTCCGGTTATTTAATCAATAACTGGAGAGAAGAGACGTATTATTACCTTTCCCAAGGGTATTTGCGTGTAAGTGAATGCAATAAATTCAAATGAAATTCGAACTCAACTCCACGAATTCTCGTTTCGAGCTGACATCCACTGCACCACAACGCACATCCTATTCAAATATAGATGTCCAATAAAAATAATTTTTAAAGTGACAAAAATTGTCAGAATTTTTATTTTTATTTTTAGTTCATTAATTCTTAAGAAATAGATTTGTGCATAATATCCAGCAACAGGTAACGATTGGTCACTAGCTAAACGATTATATTTATATATCTGTTTACATTTCGTGACTATATCGTCTCTTTCAGATTTCGGACCTACCTCTATTTCAAAGTCCTAAATAGCTATAAAACCCGCGATAGCCACCAGTTTCGTGTATCACTTGAAATAAAACAAGCCAACAAAAAAGAAAAACATTCCTTTACAAAGGTCTTGTGGTGACAGCACAACTAATAACATAGGTTGAGTTTGTTGTGGAATGCGTTAGATGAATGGACCATTTTTTCAGACTATTGATTCGTTTACCAGGTTGATAGCCATGTTATTCAGTTAATTCATTCAACAGACAGAAAGGAGAATTATTTTTATTGTTTCCAGCAGAGAGGCCGTCATCTATGACGGGAAATGAGAACAAAGGCATATTTTAGTCCACGCTTCTTGACCGCCGAGGAGATAAGAAACAAAAAAGAAAAAGAATATATATGTATATATATATATATATATATAGAGAGAGAGAGAGAAAGAATATATATATATATATATATATATATATATAAAACAAAAAATGTGTCGCTGAGTTGTAGAACAAGTATTAAAAAATACGTTCTTCTTTCTTTTGTATTGTTTTAATGTTTCTTAATAAACGATACTCTTTCTTTATCTTTTTACTTCTTCTTTCTGGTCAGTTCTGTTTCAGTGGCGTGACTTTCTCACCGAATGCATCTCAAGTCACGATTGAGTTATCGCGAGAAAATAATCCAGGTCGTGGCTCATCCGATAAAAAGAAAGATCTTGTCACAATATTTCAAAGCTTCAGTGTTTGTGGCAATAACAGGGAAGATTGTTTTGTTCGTATTCACTACGCTTACCAAGGGTCTTTCAAAAGTACCTTACATAAATGTCTAACAACACAGAAATCAAAATAAGGATTAGTAAAACAGAATAAGTTTTCTTCTTCTTCTTCATCATCTTCTTCTTCTTTATGGAAATATAAGCATTAACGACTGTATCCTTTGGAATAGTTCAAATACAAGAGGTCCGATTATTCATGTAAAAATATATAAACAAAAAATATCATCATATTCGGATTATGAAGGCTGTCACAATGCTTTTAGTAAAATAAAGAAAGATAAAGAAGTTGTTGAGTATTACTTATTTATTATACATTAATATTTCGAGATTAAAATCTCATCTTCAGAATGTTAGAAGACCTTGTGTTTGAGTCCGTGCCTTTCAACAAATGGTCATTCCTGGCTGCTGCTGCTGCTGCTGCTGCTGCTGCTGTCGTTAATTGTAGTGTGTGTGTGTGTGTGTGTGTGTGTGTGCGTGTGCTAGAGCATATATGTGTGTGTGCTTATGGTATGTATATGTGTGCTTGATAGTTGGGATCTTAATAGTCTGATGGTATCAGTCTGCTTTGATATGTGGTTTATCTAAGTATGTGTTAACCTGACCGTTAGTTTAAATTTTGCCAAAGTGAAAGAGGGCTTTTTATGACTTCAAAACCTAACCATAATCCTAATATACACAATGCATCAAGGAAATTACAAAACTTTCCTATATTTATATATATGTATTTTTGTAAACAATTTCCAGAGGATTTTATACCAAATAAAATCGTACTCTGATGAGATAAGCTTATTCGCTTGTCGAAATGAATTATAATTAATAACCACTTATGTCTAGTTTATCCTTCACACACGCACACACACACACACACACACATATATATATATATATATGGAGAGACAGAGGGAGATAGGAATAGAAACACACACACACACACACACACACACACACACACACACACACATATATATATATATATATATATCTATACGCACACGTGCACACACATATATACACATATATATATATATATGTAGGATTATGGTTAGGTTTTGAAGGCTGTCACAATGCGTTTAGTAAGATAAAGGAAGATAAAGAAGTTGTTGAGTATTATCTATTTATTATATATTAGTATTTCGAGATTAAAATCTCATCTTCAGAATGTTAGAAGACCTTGTGTTTGCGTCCGTGCCTTTCAACAAATGGTCATTCCTGGCTGCTGCTGCTGCTGCTGCTGCTGCTGCTGCTGCTGCTGTCGTTAATCGTAGTTAGTGCGTAATAATGTGGATAAAAAATGCAGTTTCTACGATAACTACCAAGGAACAATAGATCATCTAATCTCAGGATATTCTGTATTTGCCCCAAATGAATATAAAAATCGTCACGATAGAGTGGGGTATATTTACATTAGACCGTGTGCAAACACTATGGAAAATATGTTAACAAACACTGGCATGAACATCACCCAGCACTACAGAAATAAAAGATGTCACCATTCTATGTGATTACACCATCTACACAGAGAGGAAAATTGAAGCAAATAGGCCGGACATTATTGTTAAAAACCGAAATAGTCGGAAGTAGTGGTTCCTGTGGGCAATGGCGGTCAAACAGGCAGGAGAGAACCAAGGAGAGGAATGAAGTTTGAAACGAAACCTCGTGATAGGTATGAAGGCATCAATCCCGGATTTCACCCAGAATGAAAACTCAGAGGCACAGTCATCAACCGGGAGATCGAATGTTTTCCCCAAGGAACATCGCATAGGGAAACACGAAAGGCGTCCCAGTCAGCTCTTTGGTAGTAGTGGGCGGTCCTATACGTAGGGAGGGAGAGTGAGTGTGGGGAGAAATATTGAGAGAGACAACAACATGCTCGGAGTTGCCGAGGGGTCAAGCTGCGAGACTTGGCAGAAGTCAGATGCAGAGGTAAAGCATAGATCTAGTAGAGAGGCGTGTCCAGAGGGAATGCTGGGAAAGCCTGTGAGAAAGTCCACTACTTGCGTAAGGGATTGGTAAATCTTCATGGTGTGCATGCCAGCAGAATCAGTAACAGTCTTTAAGCCACTCAGCATGATGGGCGTTAAGATCTCCGAATACAAATATGTGAGCAAATGGGTGGGAGGAAGTAGCCTTATCTATATTGTCAGAAATGCTGTTTAGAAGGAAGCAGACGGGAGAGGAGGGGAAACGGTAAAGTAAGCAAAGTTATCTAACCGAACTGAGAAGTGACAGACGGAGATATATATGTTGGTGGTCAGGGGATTCGAGCGATGTCACCCTAGCTACAGGGAGATGTTCATTAACGTAGATCCCCAGCCCATGCATATGGACAGTGGAATCCTTCCTTAAGAGTAAAAGATAGCCAGGGATCGAGAAGTCAGAGGAGGGGATTGATGAGTAGAGGTTAGTCTCACAGAGCGCTAGGATGTCAGGGGAATTTTTCTTAAGGAAAGCTTCTACACTAGAAAAGTTAGTACAAATGCCCCGGATGTTAGTAAAAGAAATGTTAAGAGGCTTTGATGATTTGAGTTTCATATTAACGTTTGTTGGTAGGGAGTGATATGCGCTGGGACGGAAACTGCCTCGGGCTGCATCAAAGTGTGGCCTCGTGGTTGCCTACCGAAAGCGATTGCAGGGACACCTATCCATGCGTGACATGGCACTACAAGAACCGCGATATTATGCAACTGTTGACGCTACGCATGACTTAGGGCACCAATACTGAGATCTGAGAAGAGAAAAGAGAAAGCCGGAAACCACATCCTAAACAGGGAACAAAGGATGAGCCTCTGCACCGGTTCAATAGAGGTGGGTGGAGTATGAACTGGGCGATAGTTTGGTCTATCTACTCCAATAAAGAAAATAGGATAGAGAATTTACTAAGTTTTAACTTAGTTAAAGTCCAACAACCAGAGAATTTTCTGCCAAGTTAAAAAGAAAAATAAATGATCAATTAAGCATGAAAACAAATTTAAAATTAAGCAAAAAATGATCTACATTTACCAATATTTAAAGAATGTTGACCTCCCATCCCAAACATATGGTTCCTGCAAGTAAGGTGAAAATACACTTCTTTTTAACTTTTTGGCAAAATCAAAGAGATAATTAGGCGGGGGTAGGAGACAACTAAATAGCCAGTATGTGACCCGAAAGCCGCGAAGGGACAGAAGAAAAAGATAGAATCAAACAGCCGAGGAGGAAAGAGAAAGAGAGAAACAAAGAATCCGACGGCCGAAAAAAGTGCTCAATTCAAAGTAGAGCTAATAATATTTATTTAGAAATTTTGAAATTTTTGACCTGTCCAATATCTAAATATATATATATATATAAATATATGCAAGTTTCGTCAAAAATGATCTATAAGTTGCCGTGGTTAAATTTTTTTATAATTTTTTATGTGATCTTATACTGTTTTTTCAGTACATTGTATGTATGGTATGATATGGCTGGCCATTCGTATACAAGCATTCTTGTCTACTATGGCGGCTAGCTAATGCCTATTACAGACTCCTGCTCTGGGGCATTAATGTTTGTTCAACACGCACGAAGCCTAACTGTGGTTCATACTGCAACTATGTTGAGCAGACCTTAATTACAGTTTCAAGTAGAGAGAGCGTTCTCTAACGTGAACAACAGTTTGAACAAGGCCAGGACGCTGAAATCCTCGGTCACAATGACTTGTGACTTCGTGCTAGCACAAACAACGATGTCTCCTAAATGGTCCCGTCTACCCAATTTCACTCACAAGGCTTCAGTCAATCGGTGGTATAGTTTTCAGACACTTTCCAATGATCGTTTTCTCTAGACCAATATATTCAGGAAATCACCTTCCTGATAACTCGACCATGGTGAAAAAGTGAACGTTCTAACCACTCAGCCACGCACCCGTAATTTTCAGCACATAAATTATATAAAAGAAAGGCCGAATGTTGTATTTATCCAAACCCTTTTGTCTATACATTTTGATATTTTCAAGGATAATTTTTGTGTGAATCGTTTCTTTGTTACCAGGGTTTATCAGTTATACCTATATATTTTCTTCTTTGTTGTTTGCTGATTTTTCAGTGGATTGGTATATTACATTATTTTACGAAAAAATGACGTTCAAGGAATATTCGTTCTTTATTCTGAAGTTGTGCGTGGTGGTGCAGTGGATATCGACTCGGAACGACAAATCGGGGAGCCGAGTTCGAATTCCAGTTGAATTCTTTGCATTCACTTGTGCACAAATACCCTTGGGAAAGGTATTAATCCGTCTCTTCCCTCCAGTTATAGGTTAAATAATAGGACAGATTGCCTCGGTCGGCAACCAGTCTACCGCAGAAAGCAATGGCAACCTACTGCGGGATAATCTTCTGCCCAGTCAGTCATGTCTCTTTCGAGACATGATCTCCCAAAGCGTGTATCGCGTATGGCACTTAACTGACTGATTCTGAAGTTACGCGTGGATTTAATTTGTTCAAGTGGTTTGTTGATTGTTTCTCTAGTGCGTTTTTTTTATTATTTCCGCCATATATATATATATATATATATATATATATATATATGTGTATGTATGTATAAGAAATTGATGTAGTATACAAAAAGCAGCTCAAAGTGCCAAATACAGCTGGGGATGTTAAAATCAAGCAGGTACAAAAATTTAAATATCTGGGAAGTGTTCTAACTGAAGGCGGAAAACGCGACACGGTGATCCAAAGGCAAATTGGCATGGTGAAGGAAGCGTTCTAGAAGTTGAGTAAAAAGTATTCAAACACAAGCAAATTTCACTAGAAACAAAGATCAGAGTACCCAATTGCGATGTAATGTCAGTTCTTCAGTATGGCAGTGAATGCTGGACAATATCAACAAAGATGAAGGGAAAACTTGAAGCAGCTGAGATGTGGTTCTAGAGAATGATCCCGTGGATATCGTGAACCGAGCATGTGAGCAATGACGAGGTGTTGGAAAGAATGGAAACGAAAAGGAAATTAATATTGAGCATCAGGAAGAGACAACCGAAGTTCCTGGGACATGCAATAAGGAAAGAGGGCTTGGAGAACCTGATACTATCAGGCCAGATAGAAGGAAAAAGAGACAGAGAGAAGCAGCGGATAACATATTTGAAGGACCTGAGCAGGTGGATGACAAAATGGGGATTGCAAGAGGTTGCAGGAGAAAACGTGCTAAGAGCCACCATGGATAAGGAGACGTGGAAGGCCATGATTGCTTACGTTCTGAAAATACAAGGCACATAGAAGAAGAAGAAGTACATAAGCGCTATCAATCTGTATTTCCCTGTATTGTGAAGGTAGACAGGAATGTGTTTTTAAATGCTATAGAATGTGCATCGTACAAATGACGTCTTGATAATTTTGTTGTCGTCAACATACAATTTTACTTTATTTTTATTTTAATAATTTCACCCCAAGCAAGGCGGTATCGCCACTGATGTACATTGGGGCTACATAAGAGAGTTAACGTTTTAGACAAGAAAAAAGTGAAGAAAAAGACTAACCACCTCCAGGGGGAGAAAGAGAAAGGGCAAGAGAAGGATATGAACACAGGAGTAAAGACAGTTACGAAGGTAGAGAGTAAAGAAAAGAACAAGATATACGGGGTGATGTGGAAAGGGCTGGGGTTAAGTGGATAAGAGATGGGAATTGACATTGCATTTGAATTCTTGGAAGTTATAGCCGCCAGGAAAGCAAGTATATGGAAGGGAGTTCCACAAGCAGGAAGCGCGAGAAAAGAAGTTGCTAGAGTAAAATTGTCGCCTGCATTTGGTTGATCTAACGGTAAAAAATGGAACCTTGTTGACAGTCTGGTTGCCGTAGTAAATTCTTGTGGAGGGGGCACCAGTGACCTAAGTTCTTCGGAGCAGAAGCCATGAAAATAATGGTAGAAGAGGAAAGCCAAGTCGCGCCGATGAGAAAGTGGCTGGAGTCGAGCTGCTAGGTCAGGACCAGTCACATTACAGATTCTCTTTTGGAGCCTGTCGAGAACAGGGAGACTAACAACAGGGGTGCCTGACCATATATGACGACAGTAATCCATGCACGGTCGAATGGTTGACTTGTATAAGTGCAAGATGGATTCAAGCGGAAAAAAAAAACTTTCTGGCCAGACATAGTGACCCAACCTTTCTAGTAGTGGATTTAGCTATTAATTCAATGTAATGATTCCACTGGAGGTTGGAAGAACGGGTAAGGCCGAGGAGGCGCAGTGTATTGCTTTAGGTGAGACCTGCTTGGTCCATGCCTATGGGTGGCAGGAGAGATTGCCTGTGGTGATTGACAGGAGTTTCGTTTTAGAGGCATTGAAATTTATGAGCCACTACTTATCCCAATCCACCACTGAGTAGAGGTCCTTCTCTAGATGAGCATCTGCCTTTCTGATGCGAGAGTAGATAGTGGTGTCATTTGCATAGATGCCTGCTTGGGATTTGATTACGTCTGGGAGATCATTTATGGTGATTAGAAAGAGCGTCAAGCCTAGGATAGAGCCCTGGGGAACGCCAGCGTCCGTGCGGTAGGTTGTGGAGATATGCCCAATATAGGTATATTAAGAATAAATACGCATTTTTTTTTTACTCAGGGGTAGCACAACTATGAGTTTCGTTCACAACGCAAAAATGTATCTTTCTTTTTTTAAATCATCTTCTAACTTTATTTTTAATTGATTTTTTAATCCATTAATTCGTGTTCGTTTATATTAACCTGTATATCCACCTAGCGAATATTCATCTTGATAATTATATTAAATGCATATTTGTCACAACCTGTATTTCACGTACTGTGCTGCTTCTAGTATATGAGTAGGAAGTGTATGCTTGTGTATTTGTAACTTTATATTTGTCTTATGTACGAATATAAGTACATATGTGAGTTTATGCATATGAAATTTATATTTACATATATATAATGATCTTTAATAATATGAATATCTTTATCTATATGTATTTGTCTGTAATATAAATTATCACATATGAACGGCAATATTGAGCTGACTTTAAATCATCTCTATTACGTCAACAGAATGAAATAAGTGGTACCATCAGTCGGAGGTTCTGCCCCTAAACTATTATCAGCGGTTGGTGCGGTCTTCTGGGATCTAAATATTCTTGCAGGTGTGAATGTACGGATACGTTCATACTTCAAAAGTATTTTGAAGGCGGTTGGTCATATAACCAGATCTCCATATTTATAGGATGAAATGACATAGTCTTTAACAATATATTATATATATGTTTGTGCGCGTCTATAATATACTTCATAACAAAATCGAACCGTAGGATTATATTTTACAACATATATATATATATATATATATATATATATATATACATATATATATATATCCATAAGGATATTATATTTTACAATAACATATATATATATATATATATATATATATATATATATATATATATTTTACAATACAATTCTCAACCAGACAAACAAAAAACGATAACAGAAAACGAAACACTATCTGGTTTAACCCACCATTTAATTTAGACCTAAAGACTAAAATAGGCCTAATATTTTTTTAAACTGATAGATAGACACTTTCCAAAAAGCCGAGAACTAAACAAAATTTTCAATAGAAATACAATCAAGATAAGTTATAGTTGTACTAGTAATTTAGAAAGTTTCATAAAGTTTCACACCAGAAATTTAGATAGCATTGTACAAAACAAGATCACTGATAAAGAACGTAACTGCAAGGACAAAAATAAATGACCACTCCAAGGACTTTGTAATACAAAAGAATTCATATACAAGGCAAAAGTTAATTGCTTAAATAGTTAAAATAAAATATAAGACCAGGTTGTTCAATCATAAGTCTACATTCAGAATAGAAAACTTAAAAACTGTACAAAATTGGCTAGCTCTATGTGGAAATTGAAATCAGAATATGGAAAAAAAAAACCAGACATAACGTGGAGTATAATGAAAACAGCCAAGCCTTGCAACGGTGATAAAATATATAGGCTGTGCTAGGAAGAAAAGTTAGTGATTATGCGATTCCCAAACAAAAAATGAACTTTTGAATGAAAGAAAAGACATTATGACTAAGTGTAAACATACTAAAAAATATCTATTAGCTTCATACAACCAGAGATGAAAACAGTATAATCTCTTGTAATTTCAAAAATTGTGTATTCAAAAATTCCCCGTGACCTGAGCTTTCAAGAAAACCACCGTAACGTGAGCGCTCTTAAAAAAAAGTGGTAAACGGTAAAATCAATTATTGCAAATCGCCTGGAAACACGATATGGTAGAAATCTAGGTCGCGTAATAACTCGTTTACAAATGAAGAATATATATATATATATATATATATATATATATATATATATATATATACTGTAATGATTGTTAAAATGTTTTTTATAAATTCATAGTATCACTACACAAAACTTTTCATGTTTCGAAGCCAGCCCATTATGTTGTTGGCTTCATCCTCAGGTGATTTTTTAGAAATCTAGCCTTAGAAATTTAGCATTTCTAAAAAATCACCCGAGGATGAAGCCAACAACATAATGGGCTGGCTTCGAAACACGAAAGTTTTTGTGTAGGGATACTATGAATTTATAAAAACATTCTAACAACCATTACAGTATAACGCTCTACATTTGTATCGAGCACTCTTTATAAAAGTAAATGCATGAACAAAAGGTAAATAAACCTACGAATTCAACAACTTAGTTACAACACTATATATATATATATATATATATATATATATATATTAGATATTTTTTCATATGAATATTATATTGAACGCTGTGATTTGTACACTACCGACCATAATTATTAGGCGACCCCAGTGTTTAAAATAATTATGTATTTTATATTATTTTTTAGTATTTGTTGCTAAGTGAATAATTGTAAATGAAAATAGAATAACATGTGCATCAAATGAATTTATAAATATTTAATAATGACCTATATTGCAATTTCATCAATGTGAGAATGAAGAAAATTTAGGGTGATTCGGACGCGTTCATCTTTGCTTCCTTGCCTTGTAAAATTTCGCAAAGTTATGATGACAAAAGAACCATTCTATTTTCATTTAGAAATATCCACTTGGTAATAAATACTAAAAATAATATGAAATACATCATTTCTTTTTAAAACCTGGGGTGGTAGTTTAGATAGATACAAACATAATCTATATTTTTTTGTAAATATGGTTATCTATATGTATGTATACATATACATATAATTTGCATATGTAGATTTATCATGTGTATTATTTTTCTTATTAATTAGATGAGAATATTTATATGTAATTATATTTTTTTACGTTTGTAGTCTGAAATATATCAGTTATATGGATAAGTGCTTCAATACTTTTTTTAGTTGTTGCTGCTTAAGTGATGTGGTTTCTATTATACGGTTATTTGGTTTGTGATTCTATAACGCCAGTCCACAATGTTCAAATTAGTATGATCTTTGCCACGATCCAAAGTCATTGAGGAAGTAGCTGCGTATAGCTGACAGTTTAGATATTTCTGAACGGGTTTGATGTCATGCATGACATCCACCTGAAAGTTTCGATCTGACGTCTCTATTTAAGAAGATAACCCAAATCTTCAGTCTGATATTTTGGTTTCGTACCAACTTGCGGTGTTGGGTTGAAAGTGCATCTGTCACAGCCTATTCTATCTTCAACTTCTTTTTCTCCTAAACTTATTTTGATATATTTGATCTAAACACCGAGCTATTTGAAGTGTTTACTAATTCCACGACCCGTTTGTTAGATTCAGGTTAGCTGCTTTCATTTCAATTCCATAATATAATTTCTGTTTTAAAAAGGTTTATTTCAAGTCCCATTCCTAGAAACACTTGGCTTACCGCACTGTTCCATACAGAGATAATCCCAACATTTTTGCTGGGTAGTATGCTAGTTGAAATTATAATGAAGAAATATGTTTTTGATATGGTTTTTCATCAACGATATCTTATTTTTCATTCCGAATATATCAACATTAATATTTCTTCCCCGATTTGAGGCTAATTTAAAAAAAGAAAAACGTAGAATTTAATATTGCTTGTCAATAATTCAATATTTCACCTTCCATTAATTCTAAGAAATCAAACTTCTTTGAAAAGTATTTGCAAACTTTAAGCTTCATATTCCTACGACCAAAAGAGGAAAAAAATGTAAAGTCTTTACGTTTAATACAAAATTCACGCTATGAATATTTTTGAATACATAAGAGAAGACATTTTTATTTTTCGTGAACAAGCGACATTGTGGATAAAATTGGAAGAATTTCTGCAAAAGAATCGAAAGTGTCTATTGACAAAATCCTTAAAAAATGAAAAATAAATACCGAGAATGTGATGAATATTAATAGATACACAAGTACATTTGGTCGAAAACCAAACACATTTTTACTTTTAAAATTCTGCATGAAAATTGCACCAATTTACTGTCCGCCAGTCCAGGACAATGTTTTGTAGCGTTCATTTGCATAACTATTTTGATATCGTTAAAATTTTGTACATTTGTTATTTTGTTTTTTTACTTACAGATGTTTGAAAATTTATTTTTATTTTCAACTGATACTTGATTGACTTGATTCTCTTCATGTGGAGGAATATTTCCTGTTTATCACAGAAAGATTTTTTTCTGTATACGTAAAAAGTATATTTCCCGGGTATCTCAAAATGTATGTTTCCTCTGTAGTGTACAAATTATATTTCCCAGGTACAGCAAAATTAATGTTTCCTTTGTAGCGTACAAATGGGTTGACGTTGTGGTACAGTGGATATCGGCTCGAAACGAGAAATCGGGAAGCCGAGTTCGAATTCTAGTTGAATTCCTTGCATTCACTTACGCGAAAATACCCATGGGAAAGTTATTAATCAGTCACTCCCTCCATTTATGGGTTAAATAATAGAACAGATAGGGTTCTATAGTCTTGACTGGCGAACAGTCTACCGTAGAAAATATTGGCAACCTACTGCGGGATAATCTTCTGCTCAGAAGTACCTTCGAATTTGTTGGCGAGGGCCTCAGACTCAGCACGGGGGCCTACATCAATACTGTCGCGGTTCAAGAGGTTGGTTGATGGATAACCATATAACTGGAAACGGTATTCTGTCCCGTGCCACACAAGAGGGAGGACCCATTTATGGCTGTCAGACAATTTCTGTGACCACATCACCCCTTACCTCTGGCTACTTAACCACCCAGACTTCAACCCACTTAATTATTATGTTTGGGTTGCAGTTGAGCAAAAAACTCCTTGTAACACCAAAGACTGAAAGCAAGGATTATGGCAGCATTTCCCAATCTAAACAACACGATTTTCCAGAAGATCGTTGCAGGAGATTCCGAAGTTGTCCGGAGGCCCTGGTTGAATCCAATGATGAGTTTATTGATTAATTTGTCTTTTAAGATTTAAAAATATTTTGTTCACTTTTGGTATATATAACTGTTAAATTAAGATACATGTGTCATTTCAATATTTGCGTCAGTTCAACAACAATTATCTATCGCACTCTCTCTCACACTCACTCTGTCACTCTCTCTCTCTCTCTCTCTCTCTCTCTCTCTCTATATATATATATATATATATATATATATATATAAATTAAAAAAGGATTAATTCAATGATGTTGGATGATCATTTCGATATGAAAATCCCCACGGGGGATAACACATCACCTCAGCAACAGAAAAATCCTTTCAGAAACTCGAGAAAAATCAGTCTAATTTTCCTTTTTAAATAGATTTGCAAAGAAATTAAAAAAGAAAAAGAAAAAGAAAACGAAAAAAGGAAAAGACAAAACAAAATAAAATCAAATAAACAAGAAAAGAAAAAATTGACATCGTCTGGGTTCGCAAAAAAGAAAGAGAATTGTAACTTAAAATTTACAGACAGCGTGTTGAATTGATGTAAGCTTAAGCAACACGGAAAAAAGGGGGGATAAGAGAGATAAAGGAAGGAAGGGAGGGAAAAAGAAAAGAAAAGAAAGAAAAAAAATTATATATTACAGACGCTGGACATATTCAAAAACCTAACTTCCCAAAAACGTTGAAGTATTAGAAAAAGGCCTTTACTTAAAAAGGCATAATTATTTTTAAATGGAATAAAAAGATATAGGATTTAAAATAATTTTTTTTTTAAAATTCGGTCATTTGATTTAAACTAAATAAAGACACCGCTAGGTAAAAAAAAAAAAAAATTCATTTACAATTATATATACATATAGAAGTACACAGATACATACATACACATACACACACACACAATTTTTCGATTATGAATACATATATATATATATATATATATATATATATATATACCTACACGTACACACACACATACATTCAATTCCATACACACTTATATACGTATATACACATACATGCGCATACACACATATGTGTAGACACATATACAAACATTCACACACACAATATATAAGTGTACACACACATGCACACATATACATACATACACACACACAACCATATATATATATTATACATATGGACACACATACATATAAAAAATATAAAAAATTGATAAATATTATAAAAAAGAGCATTTAAATAGCTAAAAAAATGTTTACACACATAAATACATATATACCCACATACATATATACATATATACATATATACACACATATATACAAATATGCACATGCACACACAAACATACACATATACATAAAAATTATAAAAGGAAAAATCAAAAATTACAAATTAAAAATTAAAAGATTAAAAATTAAAAAAATTAAAAAAATTAATATTTAAAAATTTAAATTTAAAAATTTAAAATTTAAATTTTAAAATCCGCCTTATGACGGCACTTATTAATGAATTACTTCCTAAGATTCAAAAGTAAGTCCTGATGAGGATATTTCAAAATCAGAATCTTCTCCAATAAACATAGACGGCACCTATCACGAAAATGTTTAGTGGTACAAGCTGAGCCTATTAATTTCCAGCTGATTATAGGGTCCTGCCCTTCCTCCTTCATTTTCCAAAATCTACCTGATATTACTGTCTGGAATCTTTGGTTAGGGTTAAAAAACGAGTACTTGTGGTTGTAAAGTCTCTGTTTGAAAGGGCCCGCGGACATGCCAATATAAGTCCGGTAATTGTCTTTGTTGTTAGATGGAGAAATACGGGCTTTATAAATTACTTGGGTGGATTTACATTTGCCCTGCACCGGGCAGGTATCCACAGAATTAGAATTACATTTATCAACAATTCCAGATTTAACGTCGGTATTATTTAGGTTCATTAAAATATGCCTATTATGGGAATTAATTATATCATCTATATTTGAGGTGCAAGAGTAACTGCTTTTTAGGGTGAATTTATTAAAAATTTTATTTAAGGGATTATTATTATTATTATTATTATTATTAAAATGTTTATCGATTAATCTGAAAAAATACTTACCAATATTTATATTAGTTAGCTTACAATAAGGAGGATTAAACCAAATTATCTTCCTTTTTCTACATTTTCGGGTGTTTTTAGTTTTTGATGATTCTGGGTTTATAGCAGTCTTATTATACGTTAACTTGTTAATAAAACCACTTTTCCGAAGGGCCTTATCGTAAATTTCTTTACTTGCGTTGAAAATTTTTATATTGGATGATAATTGGTTAACCCTATTATTTACTATCTTGGGTATTTGTCTTATAATATTTTGGGGGTGGTTGGATAAACTATTTATGTAAGTGGGAGAACTATTTTCTTTGCTCTTTGCTCTGTAATATTTTATTACATGGAGCTCTCTTCCTGTATCATTTTTTAATATTAAAATAAATTTTTAATATTAATTAGGATCGGGTTTTTGGAATTTACCTTCCTGCTTTTTCCGCTTGGATTAAAGTATCTGAATTAATATATATATATATATATATATATATATATATATATATATATCAGGCTGTTCACATATCTATCTCTATCTCACTTTCTTTCTCTTTCTCGCTCTCTCTCTCTCTATATATAGGGCTCTTCATTATCTACATCTGTTCATTCTAATGTAAATATTTATAATATTCTAAATCTATATATACACACACACGTACACTATTGGTTTTTCGCTCTTTCAATATATATATATATATATATATATATATATATATACATATGTGTGTGTGTGTGTGTGTGTTACACATGCACTCGTTGAACTAGATAGATGTAACACTACGTCGCATTCTAATACTTTCTCTTCTCGCATTTGCGTGATGTGAAATTATATATATATATATATATATATATATATATATATATATATATATATATATATATATGCTAAAACAAATATATTATCCAGTACCCATTCCAGGCCAGACTTTTAAATTCCCTATCGCTTCGATGATTATGCTGTCTCCCATACCTCTCTCTTCTTTGCCCATTCTCTCTCTCTCTTTCTTCTCTACTCTATGCATTTTCTTACTTTTTCTTTAAGCTCAGAGGCCGGGTCATCAAAGGTTATATATGATTATATTTTTCTTTCTACTGGTTTCTTTCTTTGATTCTTCTTCATATCTCTTTAGTTCTTTCTCTTTCTCTCCCGTTTTCCTCCTTTTGTTTTTTATTTCCTCTATATCCCTTTTATGAATCCCCATAATGGTTTCTCACTTTTCCTACCCACTTTAACTCGAACACAAAAATTTTACCAATGTAAGGAAGTGACTTTTCCATCTCTTTTTCAAAATAGCGTTTACTACCTGATGAACCATTGTCTTGTCAATATCGGAACAAAATGTACACTTTGTAGTAGATTATAATTTGAACATATGCTAAATTATAATTTATAGTATATATATATATATATATATATATATATATGTGTGTGTGTGCGTGTGTGTGTGATAGATAAACAATTGTATATATAATTATAATATGTTATTCTCAGCGAATAACAAGTTATATAATTCTCTCGATATATTCTGGGGATATCATAGACATAACATATGAGCCTCTGTGCATGTTTTCGTTTGTGTGTATGTTAGTATATATACTTGTGTGTGTTTGTGTGAAGAACGAGGTTTTGGACAGCATGAAAACGAAAAGGAAACTTATACTTACCCTTAGGAAGAGACAGATGAATTTTCGGAAATACGTAATGAGAAATGAGGGCTTGGAGAATCTGATACTCACAGTATCAAAAGAAAAACAAGGAAAACAACGCATGACATATTTGATTGACTTAAACATTGAATACTGCTGCTATATCTGCTATCCACCTAGGGGTCCTTGACAAAATCTAACGGAGAATCTGTAATGTGATCGATCCCGACTTGGCAGCTCAGATACAGACATTTGCTCACCGGCGCAATGTGGCTTCTCTGTGTCTCTTCTACATGTACTTTCACTGCTCCGATGAACTTAGCTCTCTAGTCCCCCCTATGCATGATTTGGGCACCTCGATGTGGTGTAATGTTTAGGAAGCTTGTCTTAATAGAAACTATTACAGCTGAGTTGTGAGTTCGATCCTCACTGAGTATCGCATACTTTTGGCTTTGTGTTACATCGAAGCAGCGCTTAGAAAATCACCTATCTTCGACGTAACCTGTAAATGATTTTTTTTTTTTTTTTTGCATATCTATTCTGATTTTTTATTTATACCTATATGTCTGATATGGTGATTTTCTAAGCGTAGCTTTGATGTGACAAAAATCCGAAAGTGAGGGACACCCAGTGAGTGTTGGTTTCGTTACTCAATCGTAATGATTCTAGCGAGATAAGCCTGCTAGGTATTACACCACCCCGAGGTGACCAAGTCTCATTCGATATGTATTTTTATTATTAGTCTGTACAAGTTCCTTTTTTAAACAAAACGCGTCAATTAGGAACATTCTCATTCTCACTTCCCCTTATCAAGATATATGTATGTGTTTGTGCTTGAGTGTATATTTGTGCGTGTTGGTATATGGGTATTCCTCTCTGTGTGTTTTCGTGTGCGTATGCGCATGATTGTATATATACTTGTGCGTGTGTGTATGTTTGTATATATATACTTATTGTGTGTGTTTGTGTAAAGAAAGTGCTATGGTGAAGCACACCTATTACTCAGATAATGGACTCTCTCTTTTATATTAATAAGAGTTAACAGAAAGTGAACTCGAGAGGTTGTTGGGAAGTAAATGTTGTTATTTTCTGCCTATGCCCTCCACTGAAAATTGTACATATGGACGTTAAATAGGATTACATAGAGCACCTGGGGTATTATGGTGGAAGTAAAAATGTAGTATTATGGTGTAAGGTTTATTGTAAGTGTGTCAGGGTCGACGAAATTGAATGTTAAATTAGAACAAAGGATGACCAGCCTTCCTCATCCCCGTTTTAGGCCTTGTGCCACATTTGTATATATGTACAATAAATATTGAAGTTCTTGGGAAGTTCATAGAAGTTCTCAGAGGTTCTAGAGTGTTCAGTAGAACTACTAGGCAGTTGATATCAGTCGGCAGTTAGCCGAATACTAAGGAGTCAGCTTACAGTGGAAGATTACTAAGTTCCTAATATTTAGGGTGCGTTAAGTCGATTAGCAACCAACATAGAGCGATTATAACTTTCAGTGCGAAAACTACTCTACAATAGAAAGTTCGTGGCTCCACCAAAGAGTTTTAAAAATATATCGTTCGGTGTTTGCGCAATTGATTTTTCGGAGACGTGCATCAGGCTGAGAACTTTTCAGTTCACCCACATAGAATATCTGATTAAATTTATTTCGGTTCTTTAATTCATTCCATTTCATAGCATTCTCGAAAGAAAAAAAATAATTTCTCTCCGATACAATGTTATGACAAGAACGATGTTTTCTCGTGTTCTCGGCTTAAATTTTCATTTGAAAATATTTTCCAAATGCTTTTCGTCAATTTGAATTTGGTCTTTTGTCATTCATGCTGGGGTTATGATAATGTAGTTACCCGTCGGGTGAATAGATTTAAAATTTATGACTTAACAAAATCAGTGCTAGCGATTTTATTAAAATTACTTCATTTTTTTTTTAAACATTTCTACGAAATTCGATGTCTCATTATGAATTTGGAATTTTAAAGCGCCTCTTTTCTCTTGCATTTTTGTTTGCTCTTCAATGTATTAAATCTAAATTTGTTTTTTGGATTTTAACTTTATTGCTATTTTAACCGGTTTCCTTATTTGTTCTTTCGCTTTGTCTGTTTTACACATGAGGAGAAAATGGTAAATAAAATAAGAAGCAGGAGAGCTTTAATAATGAGATAAGAAAGCTTATAGCACAATTTTGATACGAATATCAACAGGAGGAAAAATAAAGAGATCATCAGTACTACTACCACTAATAATAATCATAATAATAAATATGAAGTATTATTAATCACAAATTGAATAACAATACTACTACTACTATAATTAATACAACTAATAATAATAATAATAATAATAATAATAAAGAAAAAGGAAAAGTGATGGAGAATTAAATATCATAACAAAAAAGAAAGTGAAGAAGAGGATGCTGTCAATGAATAAAGCAGAATGTGAAAGAAAATTGATAAGAAGAAGATAAGATGAAAGAGTATGAAAAAAAGCAAAATATAAAAGACGAATGAGAAAAAGAAGTGAGAAAATGCAAAATAAAAATGCAGAGATGAAGAAAAGATAGAAAATGATTGAAAAAATAAAATCAAACAGTAAAAAAAAAAGAAAGCCAAAAGAAAAGGTGAAAGAAAGTGGCGAAAGCAAAATGAAAAAAAAAAAGAAAAAGAAGAATAACAAGAAGAGATAAATATGAAGAAAACATGAGGAGAAAAGGAAAAGTTCAAAATGAGAAAAACAAGGAAGAATGTGTGACGAAGGAAAAAGAAAAACCAAAAAGAAGAAGAAGAAGGAGAAGAAGAAGAAGAAGAAAGGCGAAGGAGTAGAAAAGAAGAAAGACGTAACCTACAAAGAAAGAAAAGAAGTATGGAAATGTAAAATGAACAGATAGAGATGAAGAAGAAATAGAATAGAAAAGGTGAAGGGGAATGAAAACGAAAAAGTAAAACGAATGAAAAATAAAGAAAATGTGATGGAGAGTGATGAAAGAAAAATTAAAAAACAAAACGAAGAAGAGAAAGAAGTGAAGAAAATTGAAAAAAGCAAAATGGAGAAGAAAAGATAAGAGAGTATGAAAAAAAAATGAAAAAGACGAAGACGAAAAAAAATGTGAAAATGCAAAATACAAGTACAGAGATGAAGAAAAGGGAGAATAAAAAAGGGGAAGTTGAATGAAAAAGTAAAGTCAAACAGTAAAACGGAAAGAAAGCGAAGAAAAAGTAAAGGAAAGAGATGAAAGCAAAATGAAAACACAAAAGAAAATAATAATAATAATAATAGTAATAAAAATAATAATAGTAATAATAATAATGATAATAATAATAATAATATTATGGATGCATCATCCAAAAGATGATGTAGGCCGTCTATACATACCACGTAAAGAAGCTGGAAAATGTCTTATTCGGCTAGAATTGACATACAAGACAACAACTATTGGCTTACTAACATACTTAGAAACAACAAAGGACTGGATGATACAATTAATCAAACAACATGAAAACAGCAAGAAAAAATATTCAATAATGAAAGAAGGCAGTAAATACAACCAAGATTTACATTTAGTAGATTCTGTAGAAAAGCAAAACAGAAGCCAAGAACCAACTATTGCAGCAAAAAATATGAAAAAGAAAGCCAAGGATAAAGCTCTTGAACAGATGAAACAACGCTGGCAAGACAAACCTCTGCATGGCCAATATCCAAAACTTGCTAAAAACCCAATGTTGATAAAGTTAATACTCATCGATTGTTACGTGCATCTGGATTAAAGTCTGAGACTAAAGGCTTTATTATTGCAGCGCAAGACAAAAGACTTTTCACTAGGAATTTTCAGGCAAATATACATAATAATGTGGATCCAAAATGCAAGTTCTGTGATAAATACCAAGAAACAATAGATCATATAATCTCAGGATGTTCTGTACTTGCCCTAAATGAATATAAATATCGTCACGTTAGAATGGGGCAATATTTACACTGGACAATGTACAAAAACTATGGAAAATATGTAAACAAACACTGGTACGAACATCACCCAGCACTGGTTACAGAAATTGAAGGTGTCACCATTCTATTGGATTACACCATCTACACAGTCAGAAAAATTGAAGCAAATAAACCGGATATTATTGTTAAAAAACAGAAAGAAAAAACTTGCCTATTAATTGATATGGCTTGTCCATCGGATTGTAACATAGCAAACAAGGAATTCGAAAAACTGTCAAAATATAAAGACCTGGAAATTGAAATAGAAAAAATGTGGAAATTGAAAACAAGAATCGTGCTAATGATAGTAACTGCATTTGGAATGATAAAAAATGGAACAAAACAACATATTGAAAAAATCCCTGGAAACCCCAGCTTAAGAGATATACAAAAAATTGTCTTGTTAAGTACAGCCCACACACTAAGGAGAACTTTGTCTATGTAACGCTAGGGATGTTAGGGAGATATAAAAGAAACATGAAATGGAGACATAACAACACATTACCATCTGCCTTAGGTCTTCCCGCAGAGTTGGCAGGTAGTGCGACCATAGCAGAAATCGAATTATAATGAAAATTGATATAATCCTACTAATAATATGAAGAAGAAAAAAAGATGAAAAAGAAGAAAAAAAGAAGAAAAAGTAGAAAAAGAAAAAGAAGAAAAAGAAAAGGAAGAAGAAGAAGAAAAAGAAGAAAAAGAAGAAGAAAAGAAGAAGAAAAAAGAAGAAGAAAAAAATGAAGTGTCATGTCTATCTATAATAAAAAGAGGTCAAGTGTTATTTCTAGTCAAATGCTCAGTATTAATTTCCTTTTCGTGTCCATCCTTTCCAAAACCTCGTTATTGCTCATGCTCGGTCCATGATATCCGTAGTATCCTTCTGTAGAACCATACTTCAGCTGCCTCAAGTTTTTTCCTTCACCTTTGATGATATTGTCCAACATTTACTGCCGTATTGAAGAACTGACATCACATAGCGATCTATTACTCTCCTCTTTGTTTCTAGCGAAATTGTCCTGTTTCTTAATACTTTACTCAGCTTGTGGAATGCTTCTTTCGCCATGCCAATTCTACTTCGGATCTTAGTGTCGCACTTCTGTTAGAACACTTCCTAGATATTTGAATTTCTGTACCTGCTTGATTTTAGAGTCCCTCACCTGTAATTGGCATTTTGGTTGCTTAAATTAGACAGTTCCAGCGCCGATATGGCGACAATATTCCTCTCATCTTGATGCTATTTATAAACATTTTAAAAATGTTCTTATTGCCGCATGGACAATTTTAAAATCATTTCACCCCAAACAAGGCCACGAAGCAGTTAAGACGTTACTGACTGTTAGAGAATATAAGTAAAGATGCTATTATGGAGGAGAACAATAAAAGAATAAGAATTATGAAGAAATTAACTATTGATGATGAATTTAGAATATTTGAAAATGAAGTTGACTGAGAAGCAAGAAGCCGGAAGAGAGTTTCTTCAGTTAAATGGAAGAAACTCTTAACATAGAACTTACGGTTACATCTAGCAATTTCAAATTTGAAAAGTTCAGACCTTGCCAGAAATCAAAGGTGATAGAAGCAATTGTCAGTGTAAAAATTCATGCTACATCATCTCGCCATTTCAATTGTGTAACTGAAAAATGATGAGGTCTTGCAACCAACGAGTATTGTGTTTCAATTTATAAAGTGTAAGAACCACAGAGGAAAGTTAATCAGGATAATTACCATATGAGTATTTATAGAAAAGACACAGGGAAGCTACTCTACGGCGATGGGAAAGTGACCTAAACCAAGATGACAGATCAGGGCCAATAACATTGCAGATTATTCTTCATTAATTAAATAACTAATTAGAGAGTATCGATGTGACTGTTGTTGTTTCGATGATTATTTTCCGGCAATTGGTTGTTTCTGTTATTGCTAAAAATTCTAAGAATGACTATTCTTATTATTGTAAGACTTATTCGAAGTAGTATCCACTTTTTGTTGCTTCGATCATTACATACGCTAATCTATCCCTCTGATCTCTGTAAGGGTTACAAACTTCGCTTGGAGATACCGAAAATGACTCAAAATAGTAATTTTATAATTTACACGTGTCAAATTCTACATCTGTGAAAAAAAGAAAATAGTAAGAAATATCGCAAACAAAGAAAAAAGAAAGAAATTATAGAATTAATGAGAGAAAGAAAAGAGATAAGAAAAGAAAAAATGAAAATGAAAGAAAGCAGAAGTAGAAAAAAATGAAATAAACAGGAAAGTAAAAGCAAAAAAGAAAGAAAGAGTAGAAAGATGAAAGAAAAAGAAAGCTAAAAAGAAAGAACAAATGAAACTAACATAAATGAGTCTCATCAGTAGCTATATAAAAGGGACGAGGGTGGACGTTGTATATTTGTTTATTTCATAGATTCAACTTAGCGTCTGCATTTTACGGTCTAGCTCGGCGGGAGTTGCGCTCCGATGTTGATCAAAATTTTAGATCACCAACGACACCTTGAATTTTTGCAGAAAGCCAAAATTAGGGGTATAAAAATATATATTATCAACCCACAAAATCATGGATCGGTTTATGGATTGATTATAATATAGAATCGATCACCCCACTTTATATTTTCTACATCTATATATTTTCCCCATCCCCTCCTACCCTAATCCAATACAGACATTCTACATTGTCATCTATATCTATAAAAGTGACGAGGGTGGACGTTGTGTAAGTATATGCTATGTAAATACATCATATGTTTTTTATTCTTATTCTGAGCCAAAATAATATAACCAATGCTATACAGGAAGTAAGTTATCTTGTCTTGCAGCAGCTATTATTGCTGACATATCTAGACCAGGGGTTTTCAAACTTTTTGAATTATGGACCTCTTTATATTTCCACTATAAACGCTTATGAAATTTATACATAAATCTTTACTAAAGATAGCTTATAGTTTTGCATTAATGCTGTAAAAACTGGTTTTAAGCTTCTTTTTCTTCTATGTGGCCTGTCCCTCCAGGACGTAGGCGATCATGGCCTTCCACGTTTCCCTATCCCTGGTGGCTCTGAACACGTCTGTTACACCATGCAATCCTCGTTCCATCATCCACCTGATTAGGTTCTTCAAATATGTTATCCGTTGCTTTCCCCTGTCTCTTTTTACCCTCTATCTGACCTGTTAGTATCAGATTCTCCAAGCCCTCCGTCCTCATTGCGTGTCCCAGGAACTTCAGCTGTCTCTTCCTGATGCTCAGTATTAATTTCACTTTTGTTTCCATCATTTCCAAGACCTCATCATTGCTCACATGCTCATCCATGATATTCGAAGCATTTTTCTGTAGAACCACATTTCAGTTGCTTCAAGTTTTTCCTTTATCTTGGATGGTATTGTCCAGCATTCACTGCCATACTGAAGGACGGACATCACATAGCAATCCATTACTCTCTTCCAAGTTTCTAGCGAAATTGTCCTGTTTCTTAATAACTCACTCAACTTCTGGAATGCCAATTCGCCATCAGATCTCTATGTCGCACTTTCCGTCTTATAACGCTTCCCAGGTATTTAAATTTTTGTACCTGCTTGATTCTGCTTACTTTAGACATAATTGTTCAAATAAAATAAATTAATACTGCATGTTGATGCAAAATGTAACAAAATTAAATTACTTTGAATTTCACGTGATGAGTTAATCCACAGACCCCCTATCTTATCCTTGCGGACCCCCTGTAGTCCGCGAACCACAGTTTGAAATCCCCTGATCTACACTAATGCTCCCAATTTTGACTTTCCAACCTTGACAGAGCCCAAAGTATTTTAGCTCTTACGAGATTATGTAGAATGCTTGAAACATGTTATTTGTTATAGCATTTTTGCCGCTGTGTTAATAGACTGGTTTCATTGAGTATCTTACTCAGATGGCCCTCGTACGTCCGATCCATTGCTATAAATGCTGGCAAAGGGTCTGTTTCCTATTTCAGGCCGAAAATGGAGTTCTCTTATCATACATAGGCAGGAGCTGACCAATCTTCACTTTCAAGTCTCGATAGAGACCAAAAGCGTCACGGCGTCCTACTGTATGACGAATTATTTTCCGAGTTATAGAACCTTTTTTATAGGAAAAACGTCGCCAGTCTTTCGCTACATTATCGCTTTTTTCACGAAAAGTGCTCATATATGCTCATAATATATCCCTTTTACTCAGTAACACTTTTTTCGAGCGACTTTTGAGGTTTGTATAGGGCGAACGACAGTGCAAATATATATATATATATATATATATATATATATCCATCCTCAGACAGATCTGTTTCGCTGCATCACAGCTCAACAGTACGTTTAGACATCCGATTGCTTTTTGCCCAGGATTGAAACCCGAGCGAATTGGTGGTTTATCTGAACATTTACGTGGCATGGTATTTATGAACGCTCAATTTTTAAATTAAAACGGATTATGACGTTTTCATTCATGGTTGCATGAACCTAAGAGGTATTTTTTGTGTGGATGCATTTAGTCATAATTTCTGTTCTTTCATTTAACAGTTTGTCTTTATTTGGGAGTATCATAATTTCTAATTTTTTGTCTTTCTTGTATATATCCCCACACACATATTTATCCATCTATCTAAAATTATACATCTGTATATATCTATACTTCTCCGATCCCAAAGAACATTACGAACCTCTTCATGCTTAAGGTCAAATATTATGCATCTTTTATATCACCATAATGTACCTGAAGAAATCTTATAAATAATCATCATCGTCTCACCCGTTACACCCAATGGGGTGTAGGGCAGAAACTTTTTTATTACTGTTTCCGTAGCCAACTGTTTGTTATGGGGCAGGGTTGTAAGCTCTGCGCCCAATCTCCAACCTGGAGGACCGGTAGACCATTCTTGGTCCTTACGTTTACAGCACCTGGTATTCCCATCTAAGAACTGACCAGGCTCGATGTTGCTTAACTTCGGTAATCGAACGAGAACCGGTGTATTCAACACGATATAGCCGTAGGCATATATTTACGTATTATTTAATAGTCAATAATAATTTTTTGTTTCGGTAAAATAAATTTTTACCGTGTCAAAAAGATGCTTTCCCGAGATGCTGTCTCTTACTCTGAAACACTCTACCTCGAGTGGCTCTTCTGCAGAGTGAACATTATTGCAAAAAATTAAATTCACTTTTCATATTTTCTACTTCCAAAATTACTGATATTTAATTTCTTCTATTTGACTTTTCTTGACATTTTTTCGTTCTTCGTTTTTTCTTTTTCTTTTCTTGTTTTGGTTTCCTTCACTTCAGTTCTGACGCTATCATTTCTTCCATTTCACAGTAAAGATTTTATTCGATCTTATTTACTCTTCTTCATCGTCTTCATTTTTATGACTTTTCTTTGAGAAGATGCAAAAAAAAAACGAAGGAAAACAATTTTAAATTAAAATTAAGAGAGAAAAATGTTATACATCAAAACATTAGTTAATATTGCTTGGCCGTTCAATATAAAGGACTTACCCAACGGTGCCGGTCTCCTTTTTAAACAGATAGTATCTTGAAATACAAGATTATATATTACTTAACCTCCGGCTAGACAGTATGTAGATATCGATGGATCACCATGCTGGGACATTCACAACTTATTTAAGGAAATTTGGACATTAAGCTATTTGTGTGTTGAGGTGCAGTTGATATCAGCTAGGAACGAAAAATCAGAGAGCCGATTTCGAATTCTAGTTGAATCCCTTGCATTCACTTACGCACAAATACCCTTGTGAAAGGTATTAATCCGTTTCTTCACTCCAGTTATGGGTTAAATAATAGGACAGATTGGGTTCTATAACCTTGGCTGGCAACCAGTTTATCGCAGAAAGTAATGGCAACCTTCTGCGGGATAATCATCTGCCCAGTCAGTCATGTCTCGAAAGAGACATGATCTGCCTAGCGTGTATCACGTATGAAAACTGATTAAGTTGATATCTAGGACCCGCCCTTTTATCGTTGAAATATTTCAATGTACTCCAACTCTTTCTTTTCTCGCATTTCCCAACTGTGGAACTCCCCTTCCGTTTTTATTGCTTTTCTAATAGCTACAATCTTCACAAATTTTAAAATTGCCATCTTCTATCTTCTTGAATCCTTTTCATATTTTAACCTTTCCTCAATACGCCCTGTACCCGTTTTTTCTCTCACTGTAACTCCCTGTGCACTACTGGTGGTCCTTGTTTACATGAGGTAAAATGATAAAAGAAAACTTAAAGAGAAAATAGCGACATAATCAAGAGGTTAGCATTCTACACTACTTCAAATAAAAAGTTATGGAAAAAACAGCAATACTGGAAAGAACAATAACAGCTACTTGAATTGAGGAAACACTTTTCCTAAAAAAAAGTGTTTTAAGAAAAAGATTTTCTTTATTTCAACCGAAATCGGTATTAGCCGTTCGGTCAATGAATAACAAATATTTCCTTATAGGGAAACGGTTAATATTACCATTAACGTTAACATCTGGGCGTTCTGACAAGTATCAAACACAAGCTTTATTTCTTCTATGGATCAGAACATATGGATCTTCTATGAATACCTTTTAATGTGCTACATAACCGATAAACAGAGAGGGAGAGAGACAGAGAGACAGAAGAAAGACAGCTCCCAAAATTCTCCAAGAGACGAGAAAAAGAGAAGAGGATAATCAATGTCAGGAACTGAAAACGGTCTCAGTTTATAAAGTCTATTTAAATGCAGTTGAAAAGATTGAATTACTGTTGAATTTCAGAGCAGTTCTTTAAAATAAAATCAACGTAAAAAAGTCCTCTAATTGTGCTTACCTAACAGAAAAGGGCCTTCAACACTAAAATGTAAATTAATGCTAAGAAACAGGAATCAGAATACAAAACAGAATACGAAGAATAATTCGATAAAAAGAAAACGGTTGGAGTTATTTCAAAATGTATAAATGCAAAAGAGTCTTGTGGCAGAAAATCTCCATATCATATTCAACTTCCTATTTTATTAGTTCATTTTACATTTTATTTTTTACAGTTATTTAATTATGAACTCTGATTTCCATCGTTAAGTTAATGACTATTCATGTTCGTCAGTCGGATAGTTTATCGTGTTTCTACTCAACAGAAAACAAGAAAGAAGAGAAAATAGTTGAAAATATTTAAAGGCGTTTGAGGCAAAATTAAATGAGATTAAAAATTCATTTTTGTGAACTCAAAGGAAAGCAGTGATATTGATATAAAGGAAGCTTAACTTAAACTTGTACAAAACTAGATTGATGGATATGGACAGTTAAATGATTATATTGTGCCAGTCTTTAAAACAGTCAGATTCAACTTAAATTCAACTAGTCAAATCCAAAGAAAGTAGTGATATTTATACGGACGAAATTTAGTTTCTTCTTCTATGTGCCTTGTACTTTCAGGACGTAGGAGATCATAGCTTTCCACGTCTCCCTGTCGCTGGTGGCTCTAATCACGCTTTCTCCTGTTACACCACGCAGCCCCCGTTCTGTCATCCACCTGCTCAGGCCTTTCAAGTATGTTATCCGCTGCTTTCCTCTGCCTCTTTTCCCCTCTACCTGGTCTGTTAATTTCAGGTTCTCCAAGCCCTCCTTTCCATTGCATGTACCAGGAACTTTAGTTGTCACTTCCTGATGCTCGATATTAATTTCCTTTTCATTTCCATTCTGTCAAACACTTCATCATTGCTCACATGCTCAGTCCATGATATCCACAGCAGCCTTCTGTAGAACCGCATTTCAGATGCTTCAAGTTTTTCTTTCATCTTTGATGATATTATCCAGCATTTACTGCCATATTGAAGAATTGACATCACTTAGCAATTTGATATTCTCTTCTTTGTTTCTCGTGAAAGTTTCCTGTTACTTAATATTTTACTCAGCTTCTGGAACGCGTTCTTCGCCAGGCCAATTATGGTAGTTAACTCGCTAAATCTGGAGTGTTTTGTTCATATATTACTATCGATTAGACACTCCAGTTAAAGACTTATCTCCAAAACACCTATCGTATGTTTACATTTGTTTTTGTTTGTGTAAGGGAATCAATTTACAATGAATTTACATGAAAAACTGAAACACCTATTTGTCCTGGGTATGAGGACAAAACTACATCTGGAAGCAAGTTCTCTAACGGGGATATTTTAAGGGGTGTTGAATCACCATTTAATTGCTGCTGTTCTCAAGTCTACACTGACTAGCGGTGGTTGTACCTGTTATGGTCACAGCCATGTGCAAATAGTTAACCCCTAAACTGAGGTCGAAATATGATGAAAGTAAAAAATGAATTTTCAACACATCATTATTGCTCACATGCTCGGTCAATGATATCCGCAGCATCCTTCTGTAGAACCACAATTCAGTTGCTTCAAATTTTTCCTTAATCTTTGACGATATTGTTCAGCATTCACTGCTATATTGAAAAACTGACATCACATAGCAATCTTGTACTCTCTTCTTTGTTTCTAGTGAAATTTTTCTGTCTTAATAATTTACTCAGCTTCTGAAATGCGTCATTTGCCATACCAAATCGCCTTTGGATTTCTGTGCCGCACTTTCCATCTTCTGTTAGAATATTTCCCAGGTATTTAATTTTAATTTTTCATTTTTAGAAAAAAAAATAGGGGTAAACATGCAGTTTGAATATTATACTGCACAAGTTTTCTAAATAGAAAGGACCGACTTAAAAAAAAAAAAACATTTGAAAATCTAGCTTTGTAATAGGATCAATATATGAGGATGTACGTTGTAGTGCAGTGGATATCGGCTCAATAAAGAAATCGGGGAGCCGAGTTCAAATTCTAGTTGAATACGTTGCATTCACTTACGCGCAAACATCCTTGGGAATGGTATTAATCCGTCTCTTCTCTCCAGTTATGGATTAAATAATAGGACAGATTAGGTTCACTAGCCTTGGCTGGCAACTAGTCTACCGCAGAAAGCAATGGCAACCTACTACTGGATAATCTTCTGTCCAGTCTCTTTCGAGATATGATCACCCAAAACGTGTATCATATATGGCACTTAACTGATTGAGTGGGATCGAATATTCTCTATTAGCAGCTGTTAGAAATACACCACCAATCATTTCATTCATTGTCTATCCACGTTCCTATTGAAGATAACTTAGATCTGTACAAAGTTAGATGGTGAAGTCGGAGAATACACAATTAGTTCAAGTATGGCTCCAAAATAGAAAACATCTCAGTTCCTCTTTTCCTGTTTCTCTTTCAATCTCTTGTGCGTCATATAAAGCCAAAAAACATTTCCAGATTGTAAGAATTTTTTGAAGATAACAGGAATTTTACAAGTCCTAATAATTAACTCATATTGTTAGGAGAAAAAGAGGTAGATTCATATCTTTACCAATGGTATTTTCGCGAAAGTCATTGCAACAAGCTCCACTGGAATTCGAACTGGACTCTCCCAATTAGTATTAAAAAATTACCTTGAACAACAGAGTTAACTGACAGGTACATCCGGTCGTAGTTGAGGTCAACATAGGACAAAGGTGGTTGTCAGATATATCCAACCATACATGATGTCAGTGGAATGCAAAAACAAAAACAAACACACACTCAAGCAACAACTATCTTGAAAGGCGATGGCCGGTAGGCTATGTTTGACAGATACATCCGACCATAGATAAACCTCAACCGAGGACAAGAGTGGTTGACAGATACATCCTGGCGTAAATGTCAACAAAGCGACAATCCGAAAAAAAAATGCATGGGATGTCCCTGGCTTACAACCCCCGACGACCTCTTCGTGTGCGCGTCTCTCTCCGGCTTCTCTACTTCTATACACAAACATTAGCAACATAGAATAAAAATATAAGATTATATTTTTATATATACGAGTTCTTTGTTGTCGTTGTCGGCAGTACATAACATTATCATTTCGAGCCGCATTTCGTTACAACACACGCACATTCCTTTCATTGATATTCTACTTTATGTCTTCGATAACCTCGCTGATTAGCAGGCTTTTCTTCTATATTATTTCGAATGTTTTCGATACGCTTCGCTAATGTACTATGTAGAGAATATGTTTTGATTGTAAGAATTTTTTGGAGATGATAATAATGACCTCATAAAAAACTACCATTTAACCCATATCCGGGGGAAGAAAAATGGACTCATTTTTTTCACAAGGGAATTCATGCGTAAGTGAATATAAAGAACGAGACTGGAATTTGAACTCGGCTCTCCGATTTCTTATTTTGAGATATTATCTATGAGCGTTGTGGTGCAGTGGATATCGGCATGGAACGAGAAATCTGAACGACTATAAAGGCTTTGATCAGATCAGCGCTAGTCAGACATGGAAGCAGGAGAGACGACAAGCTAAAATGTACCAAGGCAGAAAATTCAAGTCGACACGAACATAAAGTTACGTCGCACATCGTCCTCTTTCACATTCTTTCTCGTGTGCTGATTCCTTTTACTTCTTTTTCTCCATTCAAAGACATTCCTATCAAACAAAAGTTCATACATACATCCGTACGTATGCATAAATTCTTTACAACAAAATATTACTAAAATAAATAAACCTTATAAACCATCCATCTCCAGCTAGACTGGTGAACGCCGACGTCGAAAAAGAACACCTACTGGAAGAATCACTTCCTCAAAATATTATGAGAGGGAAATAAAAAGTAAAAGAACAACTTGTGTAGGTAGGAAAGGAAGTTGACAGATAGATTGATCCCAAGAAAACTCGGAAGGAAAGAAGTTTTCCCCTTTCTATGACTAAGACACAAAATCGAATTGACGTAACAGCATTTAACAAAATAGCCTTACATCATCAGTTTATGAACGACCTCATATTCCCTCTTCTTCATCACTGAACGCACCAAATTATTTAATTAAAACATACATTTAGGATTCAAATAAATAAAAATCTTAGTAATTTATTAGTTGTCAAACAAAAAGTACATTTTAATCATTGCTTCCGTTAGTTATTATCTGTTAAATTACAAATTTCATTGGATTGTTTTCTCAGTGAGTTTACTGTTTCTGAAGCTTTTGTAACTGTTGAGCAAATAGAAAGAATTTCCTTCAATGCTATGAATCATAGGGGTGGGGTTATAAAACCTCGATGGAACAGCTCTCAAAATTAATCAAAATTTTATTTATTTTGCTAATGAATTAAAATACTACCGAAAAAACAATTTAATTTTATTCTTTTCTAAATAATTGAATTTTTTCAAAAGCGGCGTAATAGCACGCGCATAAAGAAATATTTTATGTCAAAAGTGATTGTGTGTGGTTTTTATCATTTCGCTACAATCAAGGCAATAAAGGCACTAATTCGCATGTGGTAAAAATATGAAAAAATATATTATTAAGGAAGGATATAAATAAAAGTAGTGTCTTGGTCTATATTTCTGAAATTAAGTACAGTAACTATTGGTGTGCATTGTGGTGCAGTGAATATCGACTCTAAACGAGAGACTTTATTTTCATTATGTAACTTGACTATCATTTTTCTTGGTTCCAATGACGTCACAGATTTTTTCGCCATGTTTACAATGCAACAGCAGCAAAGAGCCGGTGTAATTTAGTAAAATACCCGATTGTATATTCTTACCCTAAACATTTCAATAATGCAAAATAATTATTAAATTTTATGGAATTATTGAATCGTTCTGATCTTTTTGATCATCGATTTTTTCGAATGTTATATAATTATTCTTATAATTTTATCAAAATAAATTTATTGAGCTTTATATTTTGAAATTATATAATTTAGATGTATATACTTATAGTTCCTTGATAAAATGTTCTTTGAAGCTTTAAAATAAAATTTCTGATCTTTATGCTCGCTACTGTATATGTGTTTTATGTGAAATGTCTTTATGTACGACCGTCAGATTTTTCTGTCTAGAATAGAGTATAGTATCTGCATAACTCCCTGCACTGAAAGAAGTTATACTTACTCACTGGGAAAACTTTATGAAACAGGAGAAAATATGAGTGGGAAATTTAAAATGTAGTGATCGTTTTTTTAAAAAAGCCGCCAGTATTTCTCTAAAATATTGACTAAATCTATTTACTGATGATGACGGATTCGATCGAAAACATACCAACAGAAATATATCAAAACAGAAAGTATTATCTAATATTATTTTGCAGAAAAAATAAATTAAATAAAATGGGAATAGTAATATTTATTTTTTAAAAAAGGCACAACTTACCGGGTTAATTAAATAAAATGCGTTTATAAGAATTATGTTTATATAAATATACCTTATATAATATATATATATATATATTATGGCGTTAAAAAGAAAAAAATTCTTCAATCGGCCAGGCCAAATTCTAACTATATAATGGTGGAAAAATTAAGAAAAAAAAAGAATATCTGTTATGGGTGAAATGAATGAACGGAAGGGGAAAAAATTTTTTGTTTTTTACTAAAAAGTTTTTATATCTAAAGATATTAGAAATCCAGCAGGGAACGCCCAAGGAAACACTCTCTTTGCTTACAAAGTGAGGGCTACCTGATAAACAGCGTCTCCAACAACTTCAGACAGAATAACGAGTGTGATCTGGCCAAAACGGAATACCAGTTCACACTAAAATTTGCAGCACAACTCGGATTATTTATCAAATGATCCGCAATGGAAGACCCGTATGTATTTCAAATGGTATCACCAGACGAAAGATTTTTATTGAGCATTTTAGCAGGCACATGTTGTTCTATCCTAACATACAAGTGCTGCGTCGTTCTACCTATGTAGTCGACTCTACAACTACATTTACATTTTTCAACCGTTACTGGGTTCATTTTGTTTAATTCAGCAGTCTTCCCACAAAGAACTGATTGAACAATGTCCGACGGATAACCATTGTTCACAAAGATGTTATTTACCATTTTAAATGTAGTTGTGGATTCGACTACATAGGTAGAACGACGCAGTGTTTTGATGTTAGGATTAAACAACATTACCTGGATATATATATATATATATATATATATATATATATATATATAGAGAGAGAGAGACAGACAGACAGACACAAGGAGAGAGATAAAAAAATTCCTGTAACACCAAAGATGGACTGAAGGCGAGGATTATGCCAACATTCATTTTCAGATAGACCGTCTAGGAGAGTTGCAGGGGATTCAGAAGTTGGATGGAGGCAGTGTGTAAAACAATTGGCAATATTAATAAATAAATTTCTTTTCAGTATTTAAAGATATTTTTGTGTAATGTTACATTGCATTTAGACATATGATTCTGGTAACATTTCGGTTTCTCACGTGATGTGACGTCATAGAACCTCATTACAAATTTACGAAATGCGTCTGCTATGTTCTGTGGTCAACAAGATAATATCATCTTTGATAATGGGTGACTTTATGTTAACGTCCCTGTCACCTCTCTGAAGATGGCTCATGTGAGCCGAAAGCTTAGAACCAACATAATAAAAAAATATCCAAATGTTGGACAATTTTTTCTTTATTTTCATCTGGAATTAAAGCCAAAATACGATGTTTAGAACGACTCATAATTAAACATAATAGACATTTATTGTCTGTTATATTTAACAGTATGTATATATATATATATATATATATATATATATATATTCGAAGTCTTCGACATTCAGAAACCTCAAACTAATACAGAAATCAGATGAACCAACAGAAAACGGACGTTCACGGAGCCATTAATGATAGATCATAAGCGGTAAACATACTAACCCTTCCTAAAAAGAAGCTAAAGAGGGGGGTGTTGGGGATCACCCCATTTGCATATAGGAATGAACTCGCCTGATGTGTACATGTGATCCTTCCTATATAGAGTACTGCAGGAGTTGAGCAGTTGTACCGCCGGTAGTTGGTCAGTAAGGATATAGACTCATTATCCGGACATACTTCTTCATTACAAGGTTGTATATATTGATTCCTACTGCCAGTATTTCTGGTATTCGTGAATCGACTAACCAGTGTTTCAGTTTGTATATTTTTGTTCAATATAACTTACATTTTCTATCTCCATATCTGCTTTTGTTATTATTTTGTGTGGTTTGTCTATAAGAATTCACAACTGATATATATATATATATATATATATATATATATATATATATATTAGTTATCCACATACAACCCTGTTTCGCTGTATCACAGCTCATCATGTGACTAAACACATCCACTTGCTTTTGGCCGGGATCGAACTCTCTCTCTCTCTCTCTCTCTATATATATATATATATATGCACTCAGGTCGATGTGCTTTTGTTACAGACTAGAAAAATAACATATAATTTCAATCGGCGCTAAGTGATTTTCCGTTTAAAATTTTCTGAAGATTAGCTTGTAAAATCTACGTTTCATATTCCTTCATAATGCAGCAATAATTGATCTCACAAAATAAAATCAAAAAACAAAAATGAATAATATAAAGCAGCCATTTTCTTTTCTCATACTTTCAACTCCTGCCATTGCACTTTACGTCACATCTGGCGTTTTTCTGCGTTTCCATTAAAAAGAAACAAAAACAAAACAAGTAAACAAACGCCCCATTCTCCATGTGCAGCCCCTTGTCTGCCGTTCATAATTCATATCTTTTGGCAATTCGGTCGGACACAGCTTCGCTTTGTTTCGTAGTCTCTCCAAGATGATTTCTCGAGAGCCGTACAGAAATGTCGTCATTGTAGCTCTTGATGAGTGAACAATGATTCCGGGGACAATTCGCTTACTTCATCCACTTCAACGTGGCTGGAGTCCACCGGAAGGTTCGACAGGCAGTACCGGATGCTTGTTGCCTGTCACAAAAAGAAGGTCTCGTCATTCGTTTAGATTCACTTAAACTTCCTTTTTTTACCTTCTCTATCGTTTCATTCAATTTATGTTTCGCTTGCTTTAATTTTGAAACCTCTATTTTCTCGGTGAGCGCTGGTACCCTTTGTGCTGAACTATTTCTTATTTTAATCTTTTAATTTCTATTTTTTTAATACTCAGTTTTTGGTTCGCCTTTTATTTCTCTCTTTTAATTTCATTCTTTATTCTTCCACTTCTTAATTATTTGTTTTTTTTTTTATTTACTATTTCCTCTTTTTATTTTGACTACTTTTTATTATAATGATTTAATTTTTCTTTTTCTTTGTTTCTTTCGTTCTTTTATATTTTCCCTTTTTCTCCCTTTTTATTTATTATTTTTGCTTTCTTTTGTTCTTCTTTTCATTTTCTTAATATTTTCGCTTCTCTTTTCACGCCTATTTCGGCATTTCATCGATTTTGTTTTCTCTGTCCTTCTGTGATATCTTATCATCTTCCTTTTTTTCTTATCTCACTCTTTTTACATTATTTTTCACTAAATCCTTCTCTTTCTTCCTGATATATTTATTTCATTTTCTTTCTTTTTCCTTTACCTTTTCTTTTATTCCATCTTTCGTTCTGTTATTCTTTGTTTCCTTCATTTTTTGATGTTATTCCTTCTGAATTATTATTTCGTTTATTCTTTATTACTTTTCATTTTTTAATATTCTCTTTCATCAACTTGTCGGTCATTCTTTTTTTATTATTATTATTATTTGTCTTCTGTGTTATTTTTCCCGTTCATTCCTTCAATGATTTTCATGTCTTCCTTTTCTCTTTTGTTTGCTATATTTCTTCAGTTTTTTCTTCTTTCGTTAATTTCTTTCTCCTTTCTTTTCATTCATTTTTTTAAAATCCTGTTTTACGTATTTCTGATTTTCTCTTTGTTCTTTTTTTTTATTTTTTACTTTATTTACTTTGAATCGCTTTCATTTTCTTCATTGGCCTTTATGTTACTCTCTAAATTTTATCGGTTCGGTAATAATCGTCCTCTCCTGCTTATTAAATTTTGAAAAGAATTCTGACTTACCTGCTCTTACTCAAAACCCACACGCTTACTTATTTATATAAAATTATCGAAATTCAAGAATATTTCTACCAATCCTTAATTTTTCTAAACTTCCCACTGATTAGAGTTAAAATTTTCACTTCTTCCAAACCATTTTTATTCAACCCCGAGAATATTTTTTAATGTTCTATTTTTTTTATTTTCTCTCAATTTTTTAGGCTTTCTCCTTTCTCCCTTATCATTTCTTCTATCTTCCTTCTTTTCCTTTTTGTACTCATTCTTCATTCTTTTTCATTCTTTCTTTCTTTCATTCTTTCTTATTTTTTCATTATCTCTTTCCTTCATTCTTTCATTCTTTTTTCTTCTTCTTTTCACTAATTCTTTCATTCTTTTTTCTTACTTTGTTTCTTTGATTCATTCTTTCGTTCTTTTTTCTTACTTTCTTTTACTCATTCTTTCGTTGTTTTTTCTTTCTTTCTCTCATTCATTCTTTCATTCTTTTTCCATTCTTCATCCTGTTTTCATTCTTTATGCATTTTATGCTTTGCTTTCTTCGATTTCCATGTGTGATTTATTTGTTCCTTTTTCTATTTTTCTTCTCCCTCCATTTTCTATACACTACTTTATTCCTCTCTTCCTCCTCACTTTATCTATTCATTCATTCGTCTACCTCTTTCTTTTTTCTCCTTACTTCTGTTTCCTTCTCTATTTTAACTTCTTCCTTCTTTGTCTTCTTTTCCTCCTTTTTCTTTTGCCTCTCTCTCTCTCTCTCTCTTTCTCTCTCTCTCTCTCTCTCTCTCTCTCTCTCTGTCTGTTTCTTTATTTTCTTTTTCACTTTGTACTAATCTGAAAAAATCCTTCCTTTCCATAGATATCTGTTCTGTACTTTATTGGAAAAATGTTTAAAAATTTATCAGTTTTATAAATAAATTAGCATATTTTTAAAAAGAAATGCCTTGAATTACTTGTGGGATATTCCCTTTTTCTGTGATAATGGACTCGACCTACCATAGAGAGAATAAGGAATGATCTGTAAGTTCCCGAGAGATACTGAAGTTACACAGAGAATACCGCGTCAATAGTCATAGTAGCACTGAGCTCCACTCAGCCAGAATAGTATTACACGGATATACTAGTTCCAGCACGGCTTCACTTCAAAGACTTTTATATATATATTCCTTACTAGTCGTATTTCTGGATTACTAACCTGCGCTCAAGTTTTTTCTTTACGTTTAATATAAACTATTTTCTATCTCAAATATCTGTTTTGTTGTTGATTATTTTGTGTGGTTCCTCACTCGGAATATACATGAAATACTTTTACAGATGTCACGATTGATAAATATATTTGAAAACGTTAATTTCCCATTAATTTCTTCATTACAAGGAATCTGCTACTATTGCTACTGCTGCTAAGAATTATAAAGCGATAGACAATGAAGAAAGAAGGCTAGGAAAATTCAAAGCAGATAGGGAAGCAAAGCAGAGGAAACTGCGAATAACCTACTTAACGAGTTTTAGCGTCTGGATGGATGTCAGAACAAAGAAAAAGATAGATGGTGAAAAGTCAAAAGCTTTTTAGAGCAACAAGACGCAGATTGTTGTGAAGAGCTGTTATCACCCACGTCCTAAAAGAACGTGACATATAAAAGAAAAATATTTTCTCGTGCGATTGAGTCATCAGTCAGTATCCTAATTATAAACCTGTAAAATTTATCATATATTAATTCGTTGCCTTTTCGTTTTTGATTTTTTGCACCTTCACCGAAAGTCATACATGGGACCACGGGGTCCAAGTTTGGAATTAAAATGTAGTTAATGGTTTACGCGCGAAATTTCATTTCCTTCACGTTCCAAATACAAGAAAGAGGTTGCTTCAAAAATGGTCAACTCGTTCTATCGTTACCTGCACTCTGCAGTTTCTTTCTCGCAGGCATAGGACCTAAAGCCTATCGGTGATTTATCGCTACTTCTGGGGCGAATGTTCATATGATCTCCAATTTTCAGTATAACCAGTTCAGACATTTAGAGCCAGGACTAATCCATATTAAGTCCACAGGGTGTTCTTTCAATTCATGTTTCACGTGTTAAAAGAACCATTCACACATACAGCTTCTTTTTTAGTTTATACAGAGTCATGGGTGGATGTGCGACGAAGTGAGGTGGATATCACTTCGCAACGAGAAATCGGAGAGCCGTGTTCGAATTAATTGTATTCATTTACACGCAAATATCCGGATGTGCGTTGTGGTGAAGTAGATATCGACTCGGAATGACAAATCAGGGTGCTGAGTTCAAATTCCAGTTGAATTCCTTGGATTCACTTACGCACAATTACCCTTGGGAAAGGTATTAATCCGTCTCTTCCTCCAGTTATGGGTTAAATAATAGAACAGATTGGGTTCTATAGCCTTGGCTTGCAAACAGTCTACCGCAGAACAATGGCAACCTACTGCGGGATAATCTTCTGCCCAGTCAGTCATGTCTCTTTCGAGACATGATCGCCCAAAAAGCGTGTATCACGTATGGCACTTAACTGACTGACTCTAAGTGACAGGGAATCAAGAAATCGGAAGAGATTTATTTTTTTTATAATCTTATCGCCCCAAGCAAGGCATTTTACTGCCACTGTTTTGCAGGGGGTTATATCGGAGGGAAGTTATCAGAAAAAGTGACAAGTTATAGGAGGTATCAGGCAAGTGGATAAGAGAAAGATGACTGTGGACAGAAAGTGGGGGATCAGTTTATATATTGATTGTATGTAGAATTGACCCCCACTTTATATCCACATTAAAATAGTATAGAATTTTTCTTTTTATAATCATATCGCCCCAAGCAAGGCATTTTATTGCCACTATTTTGCAGGGAGGAAAAGTTATGAGAAAGAGTGACAGATTATAGGGGGTACCAGGAAGTGGGTAAGAGAAGGATGAGAATACTGATGAGATTGGAGTGGACGGAGAAAGGAGCATGAGAGAGAGAGAGGATGCAGGTTAATGAGATAGCAGATGACTATTGACTTTACATTTAAAGTCTTGGAGATTGTAGCTTTCGGGTTATCTATCTATCTATCTATCTATCTTTTTTTTATAATCATATCTCCCCAAGCAAGGAATTTTATTGCCACTGTTTTACAGGTGGTTACATAGGAAGAAGGTTATAAGAAAAAGTGACAGATTTTAGGAGGTACCAGGAAGTGGGTAAGAGAAGGATTAGAATAGTGATGAGAGTGAAGTGGACGGAGAAAGGAGTATGAGAGAGAGGATGCAGGTTAGTGAGATAGGAGATGACTATTGATTTTACATTTAAATTCTTGGAGATTGTAGCTGTCGGGAAAGCAAGTCAATGGAATGGAATTCCACAGGCGGGAAGTGCGAGAAAAAAAGCTGCAGGAGTAGAATATGCGTTTACATTTTATTGGTTTCACATTTAAAGGGTGTGACCTAGTTGCTAATCTTGTGGCTCAAGTAAATTTATATATAAGGTGGACCAGTGAGCTAAGTTCATCGGAGCAGAAGCTGTGACAGTAGGCAAGAAGTGTGAGAAAATATTCTTTTTAGAATAAAAGTGGTAGTTGTGTGATATATTACCTTGAACGTCAGGGGTAATTAACAGGTATATCCAGCCGTAGTTGAGGCCAACAAAGGACAAGTGTGATTAACAGATATATCCGGCTGTGGATGATGTCAACAAGTGCACAACAAAAGTGAAAAAAGGCGATGGCCAGGGAGGGTATGACTATATAAAGTTCTAGAATTAACTGACTAATAGAAAATCAGTATTTTGTTTTCAATGTACTTTTTCGCATCAATTCGTGTGTATAGAGACGCTATTGCATATCATATTCTGAATATTATGTATGTGAAAAATAAAAAATATTTATTATAACAACGTCTATCTAATACTAAAACTATTTGTTTGCGAGATACAGCTTAAATGATGCATAATTTATTTCAATTATATTATGTTAATAATGTTAATATGTTGAAAGCTTTCTCCTTTTTTCCTTTGTTCTACGTATCAGTAACTGAATTTTTTCACAAATTCTAAAAAAAACTTCCCATTGTTAATTTCATATTGCATAATTTCAGTAATAAAAATTGAGTTTGAAAATGAGTTTTGTTAACGGCATATCAACTTCTGTGGGTTATTTAATGCCAAAAAGATGGGATTTTAGAGTATTTTTTTATTGTTTGGTTGATTTAAGAAAGTTGATTTAGTCACAGTTTGATGCAAATGCTGTTTTTTCTTTATATGGAAAATTCAAAATATCTTCTGGTTTTATATTTTTGAAAAGATCTTTTTAAATTAAAGAAAAAATTGTTTCGTTTTGGTTTCTTTTACAGACATATCGAACTTAATTGGTTATTTAATGCCGAAAATATTTTTACAATAGATTCATATGAATAGAATATGTATGTATTTAAGAAATCAGTTTGTACATCAATTTTCATTGAGGTAATTTTGTAAAGAGGGTTTTGTTGTGAGTCAGATGTATTACTGGTATATATAGTGTTCCTTCAAAAAATATATTGCTGTTTATTTTTTCTTCAAAATTATATTGCTGGTAATATGTATTTCTGGTTAAAATTTCTTCTCCAAAAAAGTATTGATGGAATTTTTACTATAAAAATCTGTTTTTATACTTTCATATTATTTTGACCCCTGTTTGGGTTTAAATATTTTCCCATTGCTGGTTCCCTAACAAGTGCTACAATCCCAGGTGAGGGAGGGCCTGGGAACAGCAGCAATTTTGAGGTGGTTCCATACTTCTCAAAACTTCCCAATTAGAGGCCTTGCTGCCGGATGTAGTTTATCGTCAAACCCAGAACCCGGTTGTAGTATATCGTCATACCCACAACGCCTCATTGAGAGGGTACTCCTCTGCAGATGTGCAGTCGGCGTATTCTGAAGCCCTAGCAGACAGGACGGAATAATAATTGAGATAACAAATTTTGTCCGATGAAATACTGAAGGCTGAAACACGCCAAATGTAAATTTTTTCACTTTGTGATACATTTTCTCCTGTCGTAATTACAATAATTTGTATTGCAAATACAATATTTATACATGTAATTCATCATGCTGTCTAATAATAAACATCGTTTGAATACCGATTGTTTTGCAAATCAGTGATCGATTACTTTCTACCCTACAACCTCTTTCTCCACATACACAAAGTCGCAAGCCTCTTGCTAGATTATCGTTATTTCTACGGCAAATGTTCTGAAGAGCTACATTCTTTACTTTCACCATTTCAATCCTCTGAGAACTGCGATGCCACGTCGAATCTTCCTCATTATCTTCGTATCCCATTAGGAAAGAAGGTAGTTTCATTCGGACAGAATCCTCCAAGAGGCGTTATTTGAAGATCAGACTCCCGAGATTATGCTTCCCCGATCTCTACAATCTTGACCTCTTCATGTTTCTGGTCAACTGTTTCCTACTTTCAACAAATTAAATCAATAACGTCCCACATTGAGTGACTCTTGAGCTTTGTATTATATGAATAATAGTAAGGCATATTTTTTAGACTAACTCGCTAAATGCGACTGCTTAGACAATCTGTAAGTATTTATAATAACTTAGAATACTTTATTAGACGATTCAGATTAAAACAAAATAAAAAGAAAGCAATTAAAATTAAATACTTAAAATAGAAAACTCTCAAAAATGTTCGCTAAAGATTTATCAAGTTTAGCTTCCAAACGCCGAGAGTAAACTTAACTTACCAAAAGTTTCCGCCACTTAGAATGAAAATGACGAGCGCAACAAATGGAATATCAGCTTGTTGACCATTTGTCTTAATAGTTGCGAGACGAATATCATTGTGGATATTCAAACTGTCATACAAATCCTTCAACAAATTCTATAGTCATATAATCTATTGTATTCAGTTTTCCAAACACATAATTTATGCTTGCAGTTACTTGTCAAATAAAATAAACATACGGCGAAACCACGATTAAAAAATTATTACTTGTAAATAACTGGCCGGAAATTTCATCGTATTTCTGTTCATTCGCGCGGATCGCTTGGGCCGTTCGCTATTGTCAAGCAACCGCTTAAATATATCTTTTCTAGTAAGTGTCAAATTCTGATTTATAAAATGTCTACTGGTGACACTTAACATAATGATGAACAATTTTCCAAGTGATTTAGTTAAGCTCCTAGTGTCATATAAAAGTTCTTTTTTTTAAATTGTTATTTAAGATGACAGTTTCAGAATAGTTGAGTCGAATTAATTATACTTAATAAATGCAATGAGTAGCGTAGAGGTTATCTTGAGATCCGCGTACAAAGTTCAAATTTCAACCGAGTACATTGCGTTCACTTTCACACAAACAGCTTTGAGAAATATCGTATGTACTTCGTCCACCAACCAGATAAAATGCCAAAATAACTGAACCCACTTCAAGTATTATAGGATTTCTTCACCTTTACATCCCGTCATATATATATATATATATATATATATATATAAAACGGTAAACGGTAAAATCAGTTATTGCAAATAGCCTGAAGACACCACTCATGGTTGAAACCTAGGTCACGTAATAACACGTTTAAAATGGAATATATATATATTTTTTTAATCATATCCCCCCGAGCAAGGCGGTAACGCCACTGATGTGCAGGAGGCTACATAGGAGTGAAAAGATTGGAAAAGAGAAAACCGGAAACCGCATCCTAAACAGGAAACAAGGGATGAGCCTCTTCACCTGTTAAATAGACGTGGGTGGAGTGTGAACCGGGCGATATTTTAGTCTATCTACTCCAATTAAATTTATATAATGTGAAGTAAGGACAATAAGACATTTACTGTTCCTTAATGTTTACTTTTAATTTTACAGGGCTCAGTAGAAATGTAGAGCTAAATATTATTGCAATGTAATTAATTTAACATATTTGCGACACGAAATTTCCCATGTTTCGAAAATATATTTTAACCATAACTCCAACTTTAAGCGATCAATTTTGGGGTGATTAACGGATTTTTTTTTTCCAAAAGTGAGTTTTTTTTTTCTTACAAGGTATAAATAGCTTCTGGTAAAATTAAAACCTCTCACCTTCGGAAAAAAAAACCGTTAGTGACCCCAGAAATGATCGCTTGAATTTGGAGCCATATTAAAAATATGAAACCGAAACATGGGAAATTCTGTGTCGTGAAAAGGCTAAATTATATATATATATATATATATATATATATAAATTTCGTTTAAAAGGGGTGTCAAATAATATACCTACCAAACTCTATCCGAAATATACTCGTTGATAATACAAATAACATACCATTATCCTGTGATATTTTCATTGATCGATTACTTTCATTTCATTTTGTGTATTTACTGAATGTATATTCTATCCGTAAACAGGCCATTTTCTCCCATTATAGGTTCTGAATTGTTCTAATATCATTTCTACATATATCAACGTTACCTAGCAGTTACAACATCTCTTTGTTACATAGTATATCAAACGATTTTGCATAATCTGCAAAACATAGGGATATATTACAGATTTAGTCCCATAATAATAGATTTTGTGTAAGACCTACTATAAAATTTTGATTGTATTAGTAGTAGTTGTATTTACATATATCATGTTTACTAAAAATAACTTGAAAATTTCACAGCTTTCATATATGAATTTTCTGATGAATCGTACTTCTTAAGTTAATGCAAAATTAAACTCATGGTGAGTTCTACGAAAATAAAATATCCGTAGAAATTAACGTATTGCATCTTAGATATTTGAGGTTAACAAAATATTGCAATGGCATTCATAAATATGCATGCTGGTGGTTATTTTAAGAAGTAAGTGAGTACAAATAAAAAAAAATTGAAATTGTAAACTTTCTCCATGTCACTGAAATAGATTTTAAACATTTCTATTATCTCATTTTTCTTCCGTTTTTTTAATTTTTCATCTTCTCACTGAAACCAAGTAACGTTTCTGATATGTCTTTTTCGTATTTCCAATTGATAAAAACTTAATAATCCATTATTTATTAGATATTGTTACGAGACATTAAACACGTTTATATTCCATTGTTTCTTTCTTTTATCGTCCCACTGAAACCAAGTAACGTTTCTGATATGTCTTTTTCGTATTTCCAATTGATAAAAACTTAATAATCCATTATTTATTAGGTATTGTTACGAGACATTAAACACATTTATATTCCATTGTTTCTTTCTTTTATCGTCCCACTGAAACCAAGTAACGTTTCTGATATGTCTTTTTCGTATTTCCAATTGATAAAAACTTAATAATCCATTATTTATTAGGTATTGTTACGAGACATTAAACACGTTTATATTCCATTGTTTCTTTCTTTTATCGTCCCACTGAAACCAAGTAACGTTTCTGATATGTCTTTTTCGTATTTCCCCGCGGAAAAAAAAAAAAACGGAATTTAGTAGGGATTAGTAGGTGACGATTATACCACGTCTGTCTTCCCTTCCTTCTTTCTTGTGGCTTTCGAACAGCCAGTGTATCAGATATGCGGCTCTTCGTTTAAGCAAACCACTCAGTATTGTTCTGAACGTTTTGACATTCAAATTTTTCTTTTACTCGATAACTTGTGCCGTAATGACTTGAAATGCAGGGTAAACTGGATATATTTATATAAGATATGCATTGTGGTGCAATGGATATCGACTCGGAATGAGAAATCGGAGAGTCGTGTTCGAATTTCAGTTGAATTCGTTGCTTTCCCTTACGCACAAATAAATTTGGGGAAAGTATTAATCTTTTCTTCTCTTCTCTGTTTAGCTATGGACAGAATGGCATGACCGATTGAGTTCTTTAGCAACCAATGTATCACTGAATGAAATATAAACTTTTGCTGAATTTTTAAAGTCAGAAAACACTTTTAGAATGTAAATGTTTTTTTTTAATAATATCAATTTACTGATACAAGTGTTACTATTTAACCCATAGCTGGGGGAAGAAATGGAGTATTCATATCTCTCGGAAGGGCATTTGCCTGTACGTGAATATAACAAATCCAACTAGAATTTGTAAATCAACTCCTCCAATTTCCTATTCCATCCCGCTATCTATTACACCACCCGCACATCCAGTCTTACTGTACATGGTATTCCACACAGCAAACCATCTTGGTACTGACCAGGTACGACATTGCTTAACTTCGGTGACCACATGAAAACCGGTGTTTCAAGCAAATTTTCCCACTAGTTAGTCATGAAAGAGACATAATCGGCTGAGGAATAAAATGACCCTTATACTGGGAGCAAGGAATAATCTTAACAATATAAGGCACGCAGATGATTCTGTGTTGCTTACTAACACAGAAAGAATACTAGAGGAATTTTGGGAAAGTATAGTAGAAGAATGTGCGCTGTGGTGCAGTGGATATCGTCTCGGAACGCAGAAAGCAATGGCAACCTACTGCGGGATAATCTTCTGCCCAGTCAGTCATGTCTCCTTCGAGACATGATTGACCAAGCGTGTATCAGTTATGGCACTTAACTGACTGACTGAATATAATAGTTGAAAACATGGTTAAGGCTTCTAATAGGCATAAAGTGGGGGATCAATTTCATATTGTTATGAAGTAATAAACTGATCCCCCACTAAATTCTACTTAATTATATAATGCATCTCCTCCCCTTCTAGCCATGAGTAAAATAACACGCCAAATTGGATACTATAGCCTTGGCTGGTAACCAGTCTACCCTAGAAAGCAATGGCAACCTACTGCGGAATAATCTTCTATCCAGTCAATCATGTCTCCTTCGAGACAAATGGAGAGAAATTGCTAACGCCCACAAAGGTTAGAAAGTTGTGAAGAGTCATAACTATCTACACCCTGTAGGAACGCGGTGCATAGAAGAATGATATATTGTGAATTAGGTAAGGAAATATCGCATCCACAAATTTGTAAAACTTATTAAAAGAAATTCTGTACAGAATATTTAAACATATAATACCAATTAAAATTTGATAATTTATCTTAACACAAAAAATGATGGTAATCCTCTTTTTCCATGCACAGATTCCCTTCAGGATGTAAGCGATCATAGCCCTCACAACTTCCTATTCTTTGTAGATTTGAGCAAGATTTATCTCTTTACTATACTTACCTGTTTTGCTACAACCTCATTAAATAGGTTACTCAGTGTCACCTCTTTTTTTCTATTGCATTCATTATATCTTGTGGGTGTCATGTTCTCCAAACCTTTTTTCTTCATTATGTATCCAGAAATGTTCAACTTTCTCTTTCTGGTCCAACGCAAAAATGTCTTTTTGTTTCCATTTTCTAGAAAATGTTTGCTTTGCTTTCATGCTCCATACATGGTATTTTTATCATCGATCTTTCAAATTACATAAATCAAGTCTCCTCTTCGTCTGTGATTGATTGACATTTTTTTTAATTTGCCAAAGTTAACTTTTGCTGAATTTTTAAAGCCAGAAAACACTTTTAGAATGTAATTTAAACAAAATAATAATAACAATTTACTGATACAAGTGTTACTATTTAACCCATAGCTGGGGAAGAAATGGTGGATTCATATCTCTCGGAAGGGCATTGCCTGCACGTGAATATAACAAATCCAACTGGAATTGGAAATCAACTCCTCCAATTTCCTATTCCATCCCGCTATCTATTACACCACCCGCACATCCAGTCTTACTGTACATGGTATTCCACACGGTAAACCATCTTGATACTGACCAGGCACGACATTGCTTAACTTCGGTGACCATATGAAAACCGGTGTTTCAACATGATATGGCTTCTTCATCAGAGAGAAAATTGCCTATTATTTACTCTCATATATGACGATTGATTTTTGTGTAAATTTCTCGAACGAGGAGTTATTATTTATATTCGAATTATTGTCCTCACCCTACTTGTTGTTGTCACGACGTTTAGGCTGCCATGCCATTCAACCTTCATCAGGTGTATATCGACATGGGTAACCTACAGGGAATTCTGAACTGGTCCCTTTATTTAATTTATTGAAGCAGATTTTTCTCGTTTCACTGCTCATTTCTCGGGATATCTCGTCTAGTTCTTATTTTTATTTAGCACTGTATGCAAGTCCACACAACTATTATGTCACTAGTCCAACGTTTTTACCCACTAGGCCATAGCCCGTAGAGCAATTTTCTGTAGTAAACTACAAGCCTTAACCCTAGTTGCTGATTAGGTTGCAACTGCTGCTGACATGTTTTGACTACTGCTGAGGATGTTTTGATTTTATTTGTTTGTTTGTTTGTTTGTTTGTTTGTTTCTTTCTTTCTTTCTTTCTTAAAGGCTCCGATATTGTATTTATTTCTATTAAATTGTAGAAGTTGAGAGCGGGTTAATGCTTTTTTTTATTCGGCCTTGTGTCAGGGAAACTAAACTCTCTACAGCTTATAAGTTTTATGGAGAATTATTAGAAGGTTATCATCAGAATGTTGGTAGCAGGTTGGAGTGTGTGGATTTGTGTGCGTGTGGAATAGTTGAAAAATAAAATATATATTTTTCATGTTCAAATAGAAATTTATTAAAGGAATAAAATAACAAGAATTAGTAGAAATTAATGTTCAATTAGAAAGTTAAAGATATCAAGAGTTGTAGAAAAAGTTCGTAGTAGTAATTTGTTGGAAAGTGCTTTAGCCTATGTATGTATGTATGTATGTATGTATGTATGTATAAACGTTTGTTTGGTAGGAATGTCTGAAGAAGGTGGAGAAAAATAAGTAAAAGGAATAAGCACACAAGAAAACAAAAGAAAAAGAGGACAATGTGAGACGCGACCTTATGTCAGGGTCGACTTGAAATTTCTGCCTTGATACATTTTTGCTTATCGTCTTTCCTGCTTCCATGTGACTCCCTGACACTGACTGGAGCCTTTTAGTGTATTAAAATTTTTCGCACTGGATCGCTAATTTTTGTAATCTTGTAAATCGCTTCCATTGGTCAGAATATCAAATTAACATCTACTCAAGAAATCCGGTTTCAACTTTTTCTTGAAGCACATGGTCAATCGTTTTTCTATTTAGGAAAATCCAGGATTTCACAGGTCATTGTGAATTTATGTAAAAAGTAAAAGGAAAGTTGATTTTAATTCTTAATTTCCTATACCACAACATAAATAACTATGGAGGTCTTGGTAGCGTAGAAAAGGCACTGGTCCGAATATGAATACTGTAAATAAGAAGACTGATATTATATAGCATTTCACCACTTTTATTTTTTAAATTTCTATCGATATTTACTTAATAAACTGCTTAGTTTTTAGAAGGCTACTTACTATTTAGATGCCACATATTGCATCATCTGTTAAACTTCCCATGCATTAAAACCGCTATCCTTTCTCGATTCAAGGAGCAGATAACTCCAGTATTACTGTTGCATATGATAACCGCTTATTTGGCAATAGATACTATCGTAATAAAAACAATTTAATTTGAAAGGTGCTTTTCTTTTCAATAGCAATTTTTTTAATCATTTCACCCCAAGCAAGGCAGAAACGCCACTGATGTGCAGGGGGTTACGTAAATGTAAAAAGATTAATTAGAAAAGAGTGAGGAGTACAAACTAGTTAGAAAGGAGCAATAGAAAGCTGAGAATGCAGGTGCGATGACAGATACATAGATGGAGAGAAAGGAAAGGATATACGGGGGTGGGGAGAGAGCTTGAGTCCTGTGGTTAATAGATGAGTATTGACATTGCATTTAAATTTTGGGAGGTTGTAGCCGTCAGGAAAGCAAGAATATGGGAGCGAGTTCCACAGGCGGGAAGTGCGAGAGAAGAAGCTGCAGGAGTAGAATTGTCATCTGCATTTGGCTAACCTGACTGTGAATGGGTGGGACCCAGTTGCCAGTCTGGTTGCACGAGTAAACACGTGTTGATGAGGCACCAGTGACTTAATTTCGTCCGAGCAGAATCCATGAAAGTATTTATATAAACAGACAAAGGGAGGACACATTTCGACGTTGGGGAAGTGGCTGCAGTCGAGCCGCCAAATCAGTACCTGTCACATTACAGACTCTTCTTTGGAGCCTGTCGAGAACACTGAGGAGAACGGCAGGGGCGCCTGACCATAAATGGCAGCAGTACTCCATGCACGGACGAATGGTTGACTTGAATATATGCAGGATGGATTCAGGCGGAAAAAAACATCCTGGATCGACATAGTGACACAACCTTCTTAGCAGTGGATTTAGCTATGGAGTTTAACCCAATCCCAAAATTCTTGCTGATGTCTTGGATCAAAAGTCATCACCCATTTATAAACAATATTCTTTTATGTAAATGTGTTCATCTTAACAAATAATTTCAATGAGATCTTAATCTTCATAAACCGGTATAAGCCTTGGGTGTAGTCGTTCACTCACGTTTATTATATGTAAAATGTATTTGATATCAAGCGTCACATTTACTTGTTAACTTGATACGTATACACACCCGTGGAAGTTTTATTTACGTAGGTTAAAAAATATTATTTTCTGTAAATACTTTATTTCAAATATGTACATATTTTTACTTCCTTCTTTGCAGTTTTACATCGATGTATAAAGATAATGTTTTTTTGTTTTTTTTTCCATTTCTTGGCAAAACTGTAATTCGGGCTGCTGTTTGCTAAAACAACTTTTATTCGACGATAATATAAACACGTGGTATTTGCAGAGAAACAGAAGTCACCAAATTAAACAACTGATTCGGCCGAACGGTATGTGAATTAAAAATAAAAATAAGAATGAAATAGAAGATATAAAAGAAAATGGAAGAAAAATAAAGAAAAAATGACATAGAAAGAAAAAGAAACAAACATCTAAAAATTTAGTAAAATGGCGCTGCATGAAAAAATGTCTAAAAAGAGTTGATTATCTAAGCACCACTTACACGCAGCACAACACCGGAAGTCGAACTCTAGCGAGGCAAGCTTGCTAACTATTACACCACGTCGAAGTGTCCAAAACAGAAAGCGGGAAAAAAGTCAAAGAAAGGAAAAAGAATCAAGATAATGAAGAAAGAAGAAATAAAAATGGTGTGTCAAGGAAAAGAAAGAAAGCTTAGCAAAAAAAAATTCATAAACAGAGAAAGCTTGAAAAAAAGAAAGATTAAAAGAAAAAAGAAATAAAAGCAAAAAAAGAAACTTTTTCTGTTTCCCTGAACCTGTCATTTTATTGTCCATTCACCTCGCTGAAGTTCCCTCGTTTTCTTTCACTCATAGAAACCCTTTGCGTCTTAGTACCATTATCACCTTTATTGGTGTGAAATAAATAAAACAAATGATGACACGCTTAATTTTGAACGGTTTGTGCATAAACAGAAACGACATATGAAACAAACATAACTAAAGATCGCACTGATAGAAAGTAACAAAATAGTTATTATTTCTGTATTGATTTTCTAATATCAGTTTTTAAATCGCCTTCAGCGTTGTACTCTTTCATTAGCTACAAAATCCAAAGTACTAAAAATAAGACGCTGCAGAATCACTTTAGACATTTCCAATGTATACCACATCACAAAGACACCATCAAACAAGAAAGTTGTCAGTTGGAAGATTTTGTATTCATCGTCAAAATTGAAATCGTATGGATACGTCACAAGAGCCAATAATCTTGCTACAATCATATTGCATGGTACCAACTTAAGCAAAATTAGAAGAGCCAACTATGGTAAATAGCTGGACAGACTGAGTTTTATAGCCGTGGCTGGCAACCAATCTAGGAGAAAGAAAACTTTGCATTCAAAACTGGATATAGCCCTGGCAAAGCACATACAATAAAGTTAAGGTAACGATCGTTCCAATTGACTCGATGGTCCCAACTACGGTCGAGAAGAGTCAAACTGTAATGGTGTCCTATCTACAGGGAATGGACTCTTCCTCTTTCATATAATAGTAACCTGTGTGACTTCCGGGGAAGCAGTCATGAGGCAATCAAAAGGCAGGCATGAGACAGTCAAGGCAGACGAGACGCAGCGTAACTATAAAGTTCGGACGTACACTTCTAAGAGCTGATTAATAACAATCTTGCTTGTATATATGTCCTGCTATTCTAATACACTGTTTGAACCACCTACCTTCAGGTTTGAGTGTCTTTCTTCTTGGTCCTAACAGGCCACAACACAAACCGAGGTAAATATGGGGTGAGAATGTCAGTAACTAGACCGGTAGATAATTCACAGTCAGCCAGATAAGGTCATGTAGCCTACTTATGTGGAGGAAACTGGCCAGGTAATCAGCTGAGAAGTAACCCTAAGACCACACTCGGTCTTGGGACTGATGATTACAAGTATCTTTGGAGTTAAAATTTGTAAAAACCTATATATATATATATATATATGGTCGCTCGGTATATATATAGTCATCCGCCGACAGATCCGCTTCGTTGCACCATAGCTCATCAGTACGGTTAGACTCCTACTGCATTTTTAACCCAGGTTTTAAACCCGACCGAACTGGCGTCAGCGGGCGACTCTATCTCCGGCCTATGGGTGCTCGGTAGAAGAAGGCAGACCTTTTAGCGTGTATATTATCATTATCCACGCCCAATAGGCAGAGTGCCCTAATTCATTATATATATATATATATATATATATATATATATATATATATATATATATATATATATACCGAGCGCCCATAGGTCAGAGGTAGAATCGCCGATTGACGCCAATTCGGTCGGGTTTCAATACTGGGTTAAAAGCAATAGGAGTCTAACCGTACTGATGATCTGTGATACAGCGAAACAGATCTGTCTGCGGATGACTATATATATATATATATATATATAGTCATTCGCAGACAGATTGGTTGAAATATATATATATATATAGCTTTCATGCCTACATCCGGATGCGAAAAGACATTTTATCTGGGCAGGATCATAAACAGCCGACTAGAATAATAAATACCCAACTCTTTCAACCAATAGAAATGTGCCTATATATAGGAAAATTCTTATTCAGATTAATCTGGCATTAGACTATAACAGGGCAGGAGATGACTTTCTTTTCAATGGGCTAAAAGACGGACCTGTTAACGATGATTTTATGGCAGGTGACAGATTAAAAAGTGGGGTGTATGGCTCAGTGTGTTGGCGTGATTCAAAGAAAGCCTATATTGAAGTCAATGAAAGATCATTTTTATTGTTATTTTCATTTTCTACAAACAACAGTATCACCACTCCTCGTTACTAGAATTTGACGGGCGAGGCTTTTGTCATTTGTTACAATGAAGCACAATCTGACATGGGTTTGTTCTTGCTTGTCTTGTTCTGAATTGAATATCAAAAGCTAAATAATTCATCTTGTTGTTCAGTACCGCACGGTCAATGACTCATTCATTCTTTCTCCTTTCATCTCTTGTTAAAAATTATTTTCCCTATTCAGTTATTTTTCTGAGTCTTCTATTCAAACGAGACATTAGCGCTCTATTCATGTGGGGCTTATTTCCAATTATGGAAAAAAGAATGAGATAAATAAAACACGAAATTGTATGCTTAGAAGATGGATTATTCAGGCTTCACGAACAGCACAGTTTTGAGTAAATAGAAATAAAATTCTCTATGTGAAGTTTGATAATATCGAAATATGTCTGAGATTTTTAAAACAATTATAAATTACAAATAATCAAATACAATTAATAAGCATATATGGCTGGGGTCAGCAACCATTTGGAGAGTGAGGGCCAAAAAGCTATGTAGAGTCATGGAGGAGGGCTAAACAGCTATAGCTCCAGTGTCATGGAGGAGAACCATGGTATTAAATATGTGAATAAATTTTCCGTGTTTGAAGAAAGCAAAGATTCATTATAATTTAATTGTATTTCAACAATATCGCTTATTTTACTACAGAAATAACAAAAATATAAAAAAAATAAAAAATACAAACACATTTAACAAAAAATATTTATTTTGTTGTAAAAATAAAACAAACTGCTATCACAATCTACAAAAACAAACTGAATTCCTTGCTACAGACGAAATACAATTAAAAATAGTAAGTGATTTAATGAGACACTTGTTTCTGCTTATTTGCGATAAATTCTCTACATCAGGTGAAATATTTGTTGATGACAGGAACAAGACATCATCCAGGTGTTCGTCATACAATCTTGTTCTCAAATGACTTTTAGAATATTTCATTTTAGAAAAAAGTTATTCACAAGCATATGCGTTTCCAAATAATGACATCATCAGTTTCGCATTAGCCATGATGTTTTTTTTTTATATTTTCGGTTGAAAACACGATTTTATATTCATTTAAATGTGCCCGCACACTAAAGCAATTTCACAGAAAAAGTGAAAGTGAGGCCGAACGGTAATTTTGTCAAAGCCAACAAATAAAAAATAAAAGTAAAACACATTCTCTAGGTAAAAAGAAGTATTTTAAAAAAATTTCGACGCAATATATTCAGACGATCACTTTGGTTTCGTTTACCCATATTTATATTGCGTCCAGAGTAAGGTATCGGACCGGACAAGATTCACTCGAGGGACGGATGTGGTCTGCAGGCCGGAGGTTCCCGCCTGCTGATATATGGAGTAATTGAAAAGTAACTCCTTAATTTATGTATGAGTGGTCAACCAAGAGACCCGGCTTAACACGCTGTGACTTTTTTCGTTGTGGTTGGTTAAACGAGAAAATCTACAATACCAAACCAAGACTTTGGAAGAACTTGAAGAGTGAATACAAGAAGTGTTATGTCGTTCATAACACAGAGTTCCTGGTGAAAACAGTTGACCCGATTCTTAGGCGGCTAGAGAAACTTGTAGCGAAATTTGGTGCACATACTGAATTTTAAATAAAACCTCATGTTAAACTTTTTCGTCCAATATCCATTTCTTGTAAAAAAGTATAGTTAATAAATAAATTATAAACATTTTAGAATAGGGAGTTACTACTTTTCCGTCACAATGTATATATAACTACGTTCGTCACTAGATTGGTAGTAAGGTCTCACGGTTTTACTGTTGAACTAGCTAGATGCAACGGACACGACTATACTGACAGTTTATTTTCGCGCTTTCCTCAACTGTGAAAGTCACTTACGATTTCTTGCTTCCATCCAACCTTTAATCTTTCAAAAGATAAATACATTATCAATCGCCGTCTTCTATCTTCCTAAATCCTGTTCATTGACGGTCTTTTTCTTCACTTCTCCTGCTCTCATGCACAAAGACACACACATACACATACATACATACATACATACATACATACATACATACATACATACATACATACATATAGATAGATAGATAGATAGATAGATAGATAAAGAATGCATAGATAGATAGAAAGATAGATAAAGAATGCATAGATAGATAGATAGATAGATAGATAGATAGATAGATAGATAGATAGATAGATAAAGAATTCATTGATTGATAGATAGATAGATAAAGAATTCATAGATTGATAGATAGATAGATAGATAGATAGATAGAGAGAGAGAGAGAGAGAGATAGATAGATAAAGAATTTATAGATTGATAGATAGATAGATAAAGAATTCATAGATTGATAGATAGATAGATAGATAGATAGATAGATAGATAGATAGATAGATAGATAAAGAATTCATAGATTGATAGATAGATATATAGATAAAGAATGCAAAGATAGATAGATAGATAGATAGATAGATAGATAGATAGATAGATAGATAAAAAATGCATATATATATATATATATATATATATATAGATAGATAGATAGATAGATAGATAAAGAATGCATAGATAGATAGATAGATAGATAGATATATAAACAATGCATAGATAGATAGATAGATAGATAGATAGATAGATAGATAGATAGATAGATAGATAAAGAATGCATAGATAGATAGATAGATAAAGAATGCATAGATAGATAGATAGATAGATAAAGAATGCATAGATAGATAGATAGATAGATAGATAGATAGATAGATAGATAGATAAAGAATGCATAGATAGATAGATAGATAGATAGATAGATAGATAGATAGATAGTGATGTCAAGTCTGTGAACGGCGAGAATAATCCAAAAAGATCCATTCAATATAAAATATTAAGCGATAGATCTATATAGAGAACTCAATGGGTATTATCCAGTGCAACATAATATACATAAAGGAAAACTGAACATGTCATCTAAAATAGTTATAAATAATGATCCATTTCAATGAACTAATATGCTTATCTCATCATACTACATTTTAATTGGTATAAAACTTATGTCATTAATAAAAAGTGGAGCCGAAAATATTAACTTCAAGTCAAGGATACTGAAATCAAAAGGGTACAAAAATTTAAATACGGAATATGTGACAATAAGATCCGAAGACGTATTGGCATGGATGCATTTCAGAAAATTTAAATAGAAACAAAGAAAAGAATACTGGATTTTTTATGTGATAGCTGTCCTTCAAAATGGCAGCGAATGCTGGAAAATCTCATCAAAGATGAAGGAAATGTGGTTCTAGAAATGGATGCTGAGGATACTATGCACATTTTAGCAATGACAAGGTTTTGGTGTGGATGTAAACTCAAGGGAAACTTATAATTAACATCAGGAATAAAGAGCTGAAGTTTTTTTTTTTTTAATCATATCACCCCGAGCAAGGCGGGAACGTCACTGATGTGCAGTTCATATCACTTTTTAACTTCATATATATATATATATATATATATATATATATATATATATATATATATATATATATAATACTTTTTGAGAAATAGTCTCGGCATGATGTGACATTAGAAAATGTAGGGGATACATAAGAGTAAAAAGATTAGAGGAGAATGACGAGAAGGACGAACCAGTTAGAAAGGAGCAAGAGAAGAATGGAAATACAGGTGAGATGACAGTTGCAAAGGTGGAGAGAAAGGAAGGGATATGCAGGGTGATATTGGGAACATTTAATGAGGAAGACGTGCTTAGAGAATCTGAGACTAACAAGATAAAAAGAGGGACAAAATTAACCAACTCATTATATACTTGATGGGTTGAACAGAAGCAGGGTATGGCCGGAGAAATAAGAGAACGAGTTGAAAGAGCGAGATGGAATAAAGAGATGTGGAAGTATGTACACTATCGACCATCCAAATTTTTAACAGAATCAAATTCGCCGAGTTTGTATTTTTTGTTGTTCTTATGCAGATGTCAAGTAAAAAAAAGTATTCTTTTCAACTTTAAAGTAAACATTTACTCAGTTTGCTACTTGACTCTTCTTATTGCGATCAAGTTTTTGCCGAAAATTCAGATTTATTCAGATATTATAATTACGGTATAATTTATTTTTGTAAACCATATTACTACGGTATAAATGGCAAGGAAGAAACAGATTAGCATTGAAAAAAAGAGCTCAGGTTGAAATTCTTTCGAAAGAAGGATATTCCGAACGTATTATCGCTAAAAATTTAAGCCTATCAAAAAATGACGTGCATTATTGCCTTCAACAACTTCGTGAAACTGAGTTAAATATTGACAGAAAAAGATCTGGTAGGCCCAGAGTAACATCTATTGTAGAGGATAGGCACTTGATCATATCTAGCAAGAATAATAGAAGAAAAACTGCTCCAGAATTAACAATTGAAATGAATCCTACTCGACAACATCCATTATTTGTTACTACTGTTAAGAGACGACTTCATTCTACTGGGCTTAAAATTAAGAAACAACTATTAAAGAAGGAGACTAAGGGATAAAACTGATCGTACAGTTCGGAATGAACTTCTTAAAAATGAACAAATGTTGTTTAAATGCTTGCAGGATGCTTGGAAATCACTTTTACGAAATTATTTTTATAAGTTATTAGAAAGAATGCCAAGGATTATGTGCAGTAATAAAGACTCGTGGTGGTTTCTTTGATGAAAAAAAACTATGAATTAACTTTAATTAAATTTGAAATTACTCTATCTTAATTTTGGTTTTAATTATTGAACAATTATGAGTAACAATAAAATATACCTATATTTATTCTTCTAAGACATAAAATTTGCTATTTCTTTCTCTTAGAGAATACGTCTAAATAGTCCCAAACTTATGTTCGGTAGTGTATATATATATATATATATATATATATATATATATATATATATATATACAAGTGATAAAGAACTAAGAAAGTATTAACAACGTTCAAAACATTAATTTAAAACATAAATAGAATAATGAATATTTATTATAAGTTATAATTTAGAACATGTACAAATTATAATTTACTACAAATGTGTACATTTTGTTTCGACATCGAAAAAACAATGTCACATCAGGTAGTTGATAATGACATTGTTTTCTTGATGTCGAAACAACATGTACACTTTTTTAGTAAATTATAATTTGTACATGTTCTAAACTATAACTTATAATATATATATATATATATATATATATATATATATATATATATATATGATAAAATAGTTTAGTTTCATGGTATGTTATATTTATGGGGTAAAGTGGTAAAGTGTACATTGAAAACCAAATCTGCAGACATAGCATGATGATAGCGTTTAAACGTGAAACAGGCTGCAGCCGGTGGGTGTTGACTTTAATGCTCACTTATATATATATATATATATATATATATATATATATATATATATATGAGATTATAACACTACTTGTGTCGAAAAACATTCCACGAATATACGAAGAAGAGAAAAAATGGTTTTGAAAAAGAAAGAGCTAAGTGCATGAACATAAGTCAAAAGAGTTCGGACCGAGTCAGCACGTAGCCCAAACTATATATATATATATATATTGTAGACTGAAAAAAGAGTTTTGGAGATTAACAAAAAACGGCCGATCAAGAAGCATGCTCCAGGATATAACAGATGTCAGTTATCAAGTTTTTGGTTGCTGAAGGGTGCAAACCAGTTGAAAGTCATAGAAGAATGTCAACTGTGTATGGTGCCACATCTTTCAGCCAAAAAATGTCTACAAGTGGGCTAAATTGGTTAAAGAAGGACAGAGCAGTGTTGAGGACGAAGACTTGCCTGGGAATCAGTCAATGACCTTATTCAATCTGACAGAAGGGTGACAGTGGATGACATTGCAAGGACTTTCAGACTATCTGTTGAGACAGCACACAAAATTGTTCATGATGACCTTGCCTATTCGAAGGCCTCACACAGCAGCCGAAACGGTGCAGACCATCAACGAGCTGGGCTGGGAACTGCTCTCTCATCCCCCTTACAACCCAGACCTTGCCCCTTCAGACTTTCACCTGTTTGGTCCCTTCAAAGCGTTCACGAGAGGCACAAAGTTTGAAAGTGACGATGGAGTCAAAAGTGCAGTGAGAGATTGGCTGAGACATCGGTACAAAGGTTTTTACGCTGAGGGAATATGGAAGCTTGTGCACAGATGGGAAAAGTGTGTGATACTGCTGGGAGACTAAACTGAAAAAAAAAGTAAGCTTCTATCTGTATTAGAAGTCCTAATCCGGAAAAATAAATCTTATTTATTGAATGACACTCGTATAATTATACATGATGTTCTAGATGCCAATATAATAGTTTATGAAAAATGACACGGGCTTCGTTCTGAGAAAAAAAAATCACATTAGTAACGATTTTAATGTGAGAAAAACGGAGAAAAACATGGAGGAATACATCAACATCTATCGAAACGTTAATATATACACGTTGTGCTTTTAGTTTAAATATTGATATTTAGTTGTTAACTTAGCTGATTTCATCCATTTTCTATATTTTTTTTAGGTTTATCTTTGATTTTTTTCGCTGTTATTTAATTATTGCTCTTAGTAAAAGCAGAAGCTTTCTGAAGAGAATAGGTATTGTGGACGATCCTGGAGGTAATTACGACGTATTGTATTAAGATAAATTTTCATTCCTCTTATATGTTTCAAGAAAATACTTTACATTTTTAATAACATAAAACTGCATTCTTAAAGTTGAGATTATATATATATATATATATATATATATATATATATATATATATATATGCGCTCTCTTACCCTGATTGAGCATTCTGGAAGAATGGTAGACTTTGAAAAACAGTAGCTACTCTAGCATGTACGCATCGCTCATTCAGTAATGAATTAGAGCACTTTGGCTATTGGGCCTGTATAATGATAATATACATGCTAAAGCTTTAGCCACCTTCTACCGAGAGGCCATAGCTCAGAGATAGAATCGCCGACTGACGCCAATGCGGTCGGGTTTCGATCCTGGGTAAAAAGCAATCGGATGTCTAACCGTACTGATGAGCTGTAGTACACCGAAACCGACCTGTCTGCGGATGACTATATATATTTGATTTTTTTGAACATTGTTTTTAATCGATACTCGTATATGAGTAGACATTTTTTTAATTAAATAGTATATTTATATATATTTATTTCTACTAGACGGATTATTTCCGAGAAATTTTGTTAAGAAAGTGTATATCATTCGACAGGTTTCGAACTTGCGACACCTAACAACATAGAGAGAGCCACCGATTGTTCAGATGCGTCTTACAACGTTCGACAACGAATGATTCCACAGCCTAATCGAACATAAATCAAGACTTATATACACAACTTTCAAATTTTCATAAATAAGCATCACTGCTCAGAAATGTATCATAATGTAACCAAATTCAAACAGAAAATGTTACGGAAATCTCAGGAGATTGACAAAATGGAATTAAAAACCGACATATCTAATATATTTGTTTAAAAATTAGTTTTAATCGATACTCGTAGATATTTTGTTTTTAATGAAATAGTATATATATATATATATACATATATATATAAATATATATATATAAAATAAAGACAAGAGGAGAACTTCATTTTAATATCTCGTGACTTTGCACTACACATGAAGAAATTCTAAAAGCTAAAATATTCTGTTGATCTTTTGAAATGATTTGTGGGCGTCATTGGTTGCCAACACTGTTTGGTTATAGATACGTAATTTAGAATAAAGCTCATTTCGTCTTTTTGCCTTGATAAAGTCCATCACAGGACGAAACGCGTAGGCGATTTAAAATACAGTTTTCCTCTTGACTTTATTTTATTTAACCATTCTGTCCTTAATCTCAGATTATAACTGAGTATTTTTTACACACACACACACACACACATACACACATATATATATATATTTCTACCGGCTTGATTATTTACGAGAAATTTTGTTAGTAAAATGTGTGACATTCGGCAGAATTCGAACCTGCGACTCTTAACAACATAGGAGAAACCACCAATTTATGAGGAGGCGTCTTAAACCGCTTGTCCACGACTGATTCCACCGTCCAAAATTGAATGTATTTTTATTAAAGATATCATTCAGCATCTTTCAACCAGAAGCCTGTGTTAAAAGCAGGAATATAAGAGATTATGGTGCTTCTGTATGAATTTAGTTTCCTTTTTTGACTGGATGAAGTTCTCCTGGTATTTGAGTTGGGCCCATCAACGTGATTGTGTTAAACTATCAACTAAGCTAAAGCTAACTTGAAAATTTTGATACATAACAGATATGGAAGCACAATGGAACCAAATTTAAATAGTATTGTAAATTTGCCTTCCCATGAACTAACTGAGCTTTAATAGTTTGTTCTTGCTCATGGGTTGGATTTTTGTATTCCACCATCTATGCCTGATAAAGAGAAATTCTATTTTGAGTTTGAGGTCTTTTATGCTCACAGTTAGCAAGACTTTCACCCATTTCGATGGTGCGGTCAGTGATTTAAAAGTCCAATTGAATAATTATGCACACATGTTTGCCTGTTCCTTTGTTCCTTCAGCTGTGAATCTAAGTGGAAAGTTGAATATCAGTTGAGTGATTCATTCATTGAGGAATAATTTTGACTTAGTAATCTCTAGTGTCGGAAATTTACAGATGTAACGGGTCTCCTGATTGGCTGATTTAACCCGAACCTCGTTTTGAACTTTAGGCGGGCTTTACCAGAGGTTTTATGTTTTTTTTCTGATGGTTTTGTTCTCTCCTTTTTTCAGCTAGCACGAACAGTATCGGACGTATTTGTGCCGCTCCGGATTTTTGTTGCAGCAGGGCCTAAATTGGCGCCCACTTGTCTCGCTATATCGAGACCATCTTACCAATTCTTTGTAATCTTTTAGGCTAATGCCACAACTTTGTAACAGAGAAAATCTCTTGTTACCCTTCTTACCTTAAAAAGGATACCCTATGGGCAAAGCCTTGCCTTCCTAGAGAAAAATTCTCTAAGCACTATCATCTTATACCAAGATAAGAAACTGTGAAAGAAGCTGACCCAGAAGAAAGTTCCTGTACGTCGCGGATCGCAGTTCCTTGTGTCTTTTTCATCCCACTCCTAGACGGAGGATACTATACCAAGCTAAGCAGAGAAAAGAGACTATACCAAGCTACACTGTAGCAGCAAAATTCAGCATATTTTTGCAAGACAAATAAATTGTTTTTCCTATACCAGGTATGTCTTGTTATGTTTGATAATTTCCTTTCACTGCTTAAGCGCTAAGCTATGTGAATATATTTCTCACACTAGACCTGATAAAGGTGCTGGTGTTTTTATTTTAGATCGGGTAGATAATGTAGGTAAGATGTCTTCAATTTCGGAAGACGCTTCTAAATTTACAAAGCTGGGATCTGCTGATACCTGTGATGGAACAGCCTCAAACGAAATAAAATTTCAGAAATCACTCTTGAGGTAAGTAAAAAGCGGGGTTCTTCCCCAAGAAGGTTCTAATGAAATTCGTCTGTCTGGGTCTATTCGTTCCCGTTTGTATAGATTTCAAAAACCCACAAGAATGCTGTACTAATTCTGTGAGTAGTTGGATCCGCTTAACACAAGGTAGTCAAATGGTTGTCATTACTTTTGGAACCGGTGTTGCAGCACTTAAGTGGATTTCGTTTAATGCATTTTTTTTCTTTTGTTGACCTCATCTGAAATTTGTCATCTTCAGGTAAGTTCATGTGTTTCTTTGATGTTTGTTCGTTATTCACTTGTGTCTCTCTTTTGGAAACAATATTTGCTGCGATTTGCTTTATCGTAGTTCTTTGTCTCCACCTAGTATTCCTGAATCTGTATTTGTGGAGTTGATGAAATTCGCTACGGTGTCTGTTGAATTTAGTTTCAATAATACTATGTATCCACAGATTGACGGGGTTGCTATGGGCTCCCATTTGGGTCCAGCACTCTCCAATATGTTTGTTGGCTTTCACGAGGAGAGAATACGTAGTAGTACACTTCGTCCTCAACTGTATTGTCGATATGTAGACGTCACTTTTTGTTTATTTAATAATGATGTTGAGGCTGATTAGTTTCTCTCTTCTCTAAATGCTATTCATCCACCTCTGAGGTTTACGGTTGAGAAAAAATCAAATGCTCATCTGGCCTTTTTAGATGTCCTAGTACATCGGGCGCCTACAACTTTTCTCACCTCAGTTTATAGGAAACCTACATTTGCGGGGTTATGTACGCGTTGGGATTCCTTCTGTCCACAAAAAACGTACGATAAACATTATTAGAACCCTAGTTCATAGGGCAATAATGATATGTTAGGAGTCTTTCCTGGATGCTGAAATTAATTTTGCGAAGGAAACCTTATATGGTTTAGAGTATTCCCTTGATACTCTTCATTCGGTCATCCATAACAAGATTTTGGAATTCAGAAAGGTCAAACTTTGTACAGATAAAAAGTGCCGTATTAAACTATGACTTCCCTGAATACGATCCAAGTGTGAAAGCAAAACTAGGCAGATTTCATCTAATGTCCGTCGTTGTTTTTTCTCAGCTGAGGTACGTATAGTTTTCCAAACCTGTTTTATGTTCTGGGTGCAAGGATGCTCTCCTTCTCCAGCAAATTAATTCTATTATTAATGAATATGATTGTAGTTTCGGTGCCGACTACATAGGGAGAACTTCTCAGCGCCTAGACATGAGAATTAAGCAACATGTCCCCACTAAGATCAGGAATCACACCTTGCCTCGGAATGAACTTGTCTTAAACACTTCCGGATTCTCTATTTGTGAGCACATTAAACAACAGAAAGTGTGCTGCTAACTTTAGTGTTGACTCGTTCATTGTTGTGTTTCAATCGTACTCTCTATTTCATTTCAAGGTGCTGGAGGTTTTATATATCGGGTCCCGCAAACCTCCTCTGTGTAAACAACGTGAATGTGTTTGGGGAATCGCTATTATTGGTCTCTAGATCTTTGGATTAATTTTTCCCCCTTCTTCATCTCAGATTTCTTTTTTTTTTAATCTAAGTTCAGATCTCTCGTAGAGGCCTGAAGAGCGGGAGCGAAACCGGTTGCTTCGTTTTTATAATATTTTATAATGTGGGGAACATTAAGCTACCCACTCTCATTTCACACACACACACACACACACACACACACACACACACACACACACACACACACACACATATATATATATATATATATTAGTCATCCACATATAAGCCTGTTTCGCTGTATCACAGCTCATCAGTGTGGCTAGACGCATCCACTTGCTTTTGGCCGGGATTTGTGTCAGGCGGAGTCGCTACTCCCTAAGCCATCGACGCATGGAATCAGAGAAGGGAAATTTTAACCTGTTGTATATAAGGGATGATTTTCCTAAAGACCTCACTGAAATTCAAATACAGGGTGAAAAGCCAAGTAAATTTCTAATAGATATTGATTATTTAAAACTGGGTGTAAAAGAAATGTATGTAAAAAAAAGTTATTGCCAAATCTGCTGCTATGAAAGTGGGCTCCCTGTGCAGGGCCCGGAAATTTTTCCCACCTGAATCTATTCTGCACATATACAAATCTACCATCCGCCCGTGTATTGAATATTGCTGCCATATCTGGTCGGGTGCCCCTGCTGCTCTTCTTGGGCTTCTTGACAAAATACAAAGGAGGATCTGTAACGTGATTGATACTGACTTGGCAGACCGGCTGCAGCCGCTCTCTCACCGGCGTGATGTGGCTTCCCTGTGCCTCTTCTACAAGTATTTTTATGGCTTCTGCTCCGATGAGCTTAGATCACTGGTGCCGCCTAAGCAGGAATTTACACGAGATACTAGATTAGCAACTAGGTCCCACCCTTTTACAGTTAAACAAATAAGATGTAACCGTAAATTCTACTCCAACAGCTTCTTTTCTCGTGCTTCCCGCCTGTGGAACTCCCTTCCACAAATCTGCTTTCCCGACAGTTACAATCTCCAGGTGTTTAAATGTAGGGTCAATAGACACCTCCTATCACACTAACTCCCAACTATTCTCAGAACACTCTCATCTACCCAACCCTCATTCTCAGTATCCTTACCCGCCTATCACCCAGCCTCTGAAATTTCCTATATTTAATCAGCCTTTCTCTACTCTACGTAGCCCCCTGCGCAGTAGTGGCAGTGACATGCCTTGCTCGGGGTGAAACGCTTATAAAAAAATAAAAAAATAAAAATTTTCTATTAAACAAGTTATTTTGAAACTGTTCATTATTCTATTATCCTTGGATAGGACTGACTTTTTTCTTATTCCCCCCTCTCGAATTGATAAATCTAATGTTAATTCGCAAGACACATTTTGGGAACAAATACAAGCTGCTTGGCAGGAGACATCATTAAATACATTGAAGAAGCTTGTGATGTCAATGTCTGGTAGAATGAAGGCTGTGATCAAAGCAAAAGGCTATTATAATAAATATTAAATTTATTTTGTAACAAGTATTTTTCTTGTTAAAAAATTTGTTGAGTAGATCAAATAAGATTACTTTAACTAAATTGTTTATTTTCTGTCAATATGCCTCATAAAAGATAAAATAGTTCTTGTCCTAATACTTTTGCACAGTACTCTCTCTGTCTTTCTATAACCCCCCATATACCAATCTCTGCGAAATTCTAACCAAAAGATATACCCGAGAGATAAAAATGTACACTCCAACAGATAATACCATTAATCGACAATTTAGCACTTATACACAAGGCTCTTCAAAACTCTAGAAGACACATTCCCTTCATAATCAATAAAATCCAACCAACCTCCCACAACAACAATGAACCAAATATAGGGAGCAGACGAATTCAGTTTTGCTTTTACCTCCCGAAGAAACGTACCCAACGTTGAAACAAACATATGATTGTCGAGGACATATATTAAAAAATAATGTACATGCTCTAAAACATAATATATATATATATATATATATATATATATTGTAATGGTTGTTACAATGGTTTATAAATTCATAGTATCACTACAGAAAAATTCTCGCGTTTCGAAGCTGCTACGTGCGCTTCTCATTGGGTGATAAGTTGAAAGCTCGCTTCTCATCGGGTGATAAGTTGAAATGAAAATTAAATGGTGAAAACGGTTTATTTATTTCACTTCAACTTATCACCCGATGAGAAGCGCACGTAGCAGCTTCGAAACGCGAAAATTTTTGTGAAGTGATACTATGAATTTATAAACCATTGCAACAACTATTACTATATATTGCTCTACGTTGTATCGAGCACTCTTTATAAAAGTAAATGCATGAACAGTAGGTAAAAAAACCAACGTGTTCTACAACTTTGTGACAATATATATATATATATATATATATATATATATATGTATGTATGTATGTATGTATGTATAAATATGTATATATATATATATATATATAGACTTGATCTCATTACTTAATCAGAAGTTATGCTGTTCACATGATACTTCTTGCATTCATTAACGTGTCATGAATATCCCTCCCCGTTGTTACAATAACGCATGACTTAATAGAAAGGCCAGTGTGCTAAAACCTTCCGTTATATCTCTTTTGTTTCGAAACAAAGTAACTTGTTCCGTTTTTATCATTATTTCTAGACAGATTTAGTCAAGGTATGTAAATCTGAATTGCTTGTGTTTAATTGGAAACTGTAATTATAAAATAAGTATTGTCTACAGTGTTAATGAATTGTTGATTTTGTTATTATTCTAAGGCCATATTTCAGGCAAGATTGTTTGTTTTTTTAATCAAACTATTATTTTCCTTGAAATGTATATGTATTAGGACTTTGAATAAGAGTTCACAGATTTTTCACTTTTATAACTTTAGCATGAACGTTATTTTTATCGCCACTTCTTTAACATTGGTATGGTAACGGTATTCTGAAAAGAAACTTTTGGTAACTCGGTATTTGCGAGTTGTAATATTCGGTATATTTATGTAAAGTCAACATGCTAAAGAATCCGTTGAATAATGCACAAAAATGAACACAGAATGCTATAATACATCAGAACACCGAATACTAAATACACAATACCCAGAATACGCTGAATACCCAGAATACCTGTAACACACAGAATATTGAATATAAAGAATATAGAATACCCAGAATACGCTGTATACCCAGAATACCTGTAACATACAGAATACTGAGTATAAAGAATATAGAATCATCAGAATACGCTGAAAACCCAGAATACCTGTAACACACAGAATACTGAATATAAATAATATAGAATACCCAGAAGACGCTGAATACCAAGAATACGTGTAACACACAGAATACTGAATATAAAGAATATAGAATACCCAGAAAACGCTGAATACCCAGAATACTTTTAACACACAGAAAACTGAATATAAAGATTATAGAATACGCAGAATACGCTGAAAACCCAGAATACCTGTAACATACAGAATACTGAGTATAAAGAATATAGAATCATCAGAATACGCTGAAAAGCCAGAAAACCGGTAACACACAGAATACTGAATATAAAGAATATAGAATACCCAGAAGACGCTGAATACCCAGAATACCTGTAACACAGAGAATACTGAGTATAAAGTGTATAGAATACCCAGAATACGCTGAATGCCCAGAATACCTGTAACACACAGAATACTGAGTATAAAGAATATAGAATACCCAGAACACGCCGAATACCCAGAATACCTGTAACACACATAATACTGAGTATAAAGAATATAGAATACCCAGAAGGCTGAATACCAAGAATACCTGTATCACACAGAATACTGAATATAAAGAATATAGAATACCCAGAATACGCTGAAAATCCCAGAATAGCTGTAACACACAGAATACTGAATATAAAGCATATAGAATACCCAGAATTCGCTGAAAACCCAGAATACTTTTAACACAGAGAATACTGAATATAAAGAATATAGAATATGCAGAATACGCTTAAAACCCAGAATACCTGCAACACACAGAATATTAAATATAAATGATATAGAATACCCAGAATACGCTGAATACCAAGAATACCTGTAACACACAGAATACTGAGTATAAAGAATATAGAATACCCAGAATACGCTGAATACCCAGAATACCTGCAACACACAGAATACTGAGTATAAAGAATATAGAATACTCAGAATACGCTAAATACCCAGAATACCTGTAAAACACAGAATACTGAGTATAAACAATATCGAATACACAGAATAAGCTGAAAACCCAGAATAACCTGCAACACACAGAAAACTGAGTATAAAGAATATAGAATCAAAAGAATACGCTGAAAACCCAGAATACCTGCAACTCACAGAATACTGAGTATAAAGAATATAGAATCACCAGAATACGCTGACTATCCAGAATACCTATAACACACAGAATACCAATTATAAAGAATAAAGAATACCCAGAATACGCTGAATACCAAGAATACCTGTAACACACAGAATACTGAGTTTAAAGAATATAGAATACCCAGAATACGCTGAATACCCATAATACCTGTAACACAGAGAATACTGAGTATAAAGAATATAGAATACCCAGAATACGCTGAATACCCAGAATACATTTAACAGACAGAATACTGAGTATAAATAAGATAGAATACCCAGAATACGCTGAATACCCAGAATACCTGTAACACTTATAAAACTGAGTATAAAGCATATAGAATACCCAGAATACGCTGAATACCCAGAATACCTGTAACACGCAAAATACTGAGTATAAATAGTATAGAATACCCAGAACACGCTGAATACCCAGAATACCTGTAACACTTATAATACTGAGTATAAAGCATATAGAATACCCAGAATACGCTGAAAACCCGGAATACCTGCAACACACAGAATACTGAGTATAAAGAATATAGTATACCCAGAATACGCTGAAAACCCAGAATACCTGCAACACACAGAATACAGAGTATACAGAATATAGAATACACAGAATACACTGAATACCCAGAATACCTGTCACACACAGAATACTGAGTATAAGAAATATAGAATACCCAGAATACGTTGAATACCCAGAATATCTGTAACACACAGAATACTGAATATGAAGAATATAGAATACCCAGAATACGCTGAATACCTAGAATAACAGTAACACAGAATACTGAGTATAACGAATATAGAATACCCAGAATACGCTGAATGCCCAGAATACCTGTCATACACAAAATACTGAGTATAAGGAATATAGAATACCCAGAATACGCTGAATATCTAGAATAACAGTAACACAGAATACTGAGGAAAAGAATATAGAATAGCCAGAATACGCTGAATAACCAGAATACCTGTCATACACAAAATACTGAGTATAAAGAATATAGAATACCCAGAATACGCTGAATACCTAGAATAACAGTAACACAGAATACTGAGTATAAAGAATATAGAATACCCAGAATACGCTGAATACCCAGAATACCTGTAAAAAAAAGAATACTGAATATAAAGAATATAGAATACCCACAATACGCTGAATGCCCAGAATACATGTAACACACAATACTGAATCTAGATGAAATAAATACCAAGAATACGCTGAATACCCAGAATACTTTTAACACATAATACTGAGTATAAAGAATATAGAGTACCCAGAATACGCTGAATACCCAGAATGCCTGTCACACACAGAATACTGAGTATAAAGAATATAGAATACCCAGAATACGCTGAATACCCAGAATACCTGTAAGACACAGAATACTGAGTATAAAGAACACAGAATACTCAGAATACGCTGACTATTCATAATGCATGTTACACAGAGAATACTCTGTATAAAGAATATAGAATACCCTGAATACGCTAAATACCCAGAATAACTGTAACACACAGAATACTGAATATAAAGAATATGGAATACCCAGAATACGCTGAATGCCCAGAAAACCCCTTAACGCACAGAATACTGAGTTTAAAGATTATAGAATACCCAGAATACGCTGAATACCCAGAATACCTGCAACACACAGAATACTGAGTATAAAGATTATAGAATACCCAGAATACGCTGAATACCCAGAATACCTGTTACACACAGAATACTGAGTATAAAGAATATAGAATACCCAGAATACGCTGAATACCCAGAATACCTGTAACACACAGAATACTGAATATAAACAATGTAAAATTCCCACAATACGCTGAATCCACAGGATACTCAAAATAAACTATTACACCGGAACACACATATACCCAGACTTCTGTCGAGGTTTTTTATATATTAATATTTATGGTCATGTGTATATTCAACAGATACATTTTTTGTCTGGAGACCAGTGTTCGACCACATGTGTCGGTACCAACTATTTCTTTCAACATAAGAATATCTTATTAAAGTTTTTCGGGTTATTTTGAACTAGAAAAATATTTTAGTTATTATAAGGAATTTTGGGAATAATAATGATTTCCTGATATAATCTTATTATATAACCCATAGCTGTTGGACAATGTGAAAATAAGAAAGTACCGAAACCTAACGGTTCTTGTGTTGCAGGAAACTATGTTTTTATTATAAAATTATAATAAAAATATTACCATATCTACTGCTCTACTAAGTTTTTGAGTTTGAGTTTTGTTTCAGGGCATATCATCCTCTGTGTATTATTTGATGTCAAAATGGTGTAGTTTTATGGTATTGTTTTTAATATTTGATTATAGTGAGAAGGTTTATTTGGTCCGATTTTGATGAAAAAAAATTATTTTTGCCTCTTTTTCATAAAACTAAAGATGTCTTCTAGTTTTGTAATCAAACATTTATTGCTGGTAATAATTTCTTTCCTTCAAAAATGTATTGGTAGTGATATTTTTTCTTAAAAAATGTATATTTTTCCATAAAATTCTATCTTTATGTATATATTTCTATAAAAGTCTCTTTTTATACTTTCATGGTGTTTTGAACCCAATTTGGTGTTTAATATTTGCCCATAGCTGGGACCCTAAGAGGTGCTACCAATCCGGGTTTGAGTGGACCTGGGAACAACAGCAATTAAGTGTCGATCACTCTTTATAAAATAAATCACTACAAAAAGTGGACTGCTAACGCATTAGTTTATAGTACATCTAATATATATATATATATATATATATATATATCAAATTAATAAGAACGAAGAAAATAATTGCAATGTTCGAAATATTAATTTAAAACAGTGATCAATATAAAAGTAGAGCAATGACTATTTTTTATTAATTAGTAAGTTAGAACATGTGCTAACTACAAACTACGACAAAATTGTACATTTTGTTTCGACATTGAAAGAATAATGTCTCATCAGGTAGTAAACAATGATGGTAGCCATTGATTACTATCATTGTTAAATACTTGATGATACATTGTTCTTTCAATGT